>JANVCQ010028996.1:0-30309 GCA_025531925.1 Erythroxylum plowmanianum
TAAATAATTAATACTAATATTTTTATATAATTAATAATAAAATAATAAACCTCCTGCAACTACCATTTTAATATAAGGGGTATAAAAGTCATTTATTATACATTACATTCCATTCCATTTATCTTCCAAACAATATTTCATTACATTACATTATGAACCCTTCCAGCCCTCCCAAACAACTTTTCACTATATTACATTTCATTATATTATAAATCGTTCCGTTCCGTTTTATTCCATTTCATTCCGTTCCATTAATTACCATCCAACCAAACAGAGCCTTATGAAAAAGTCAGGATTTTTTAAAGAGGATACAAATGAGAAAACTATACACGTGATTCAGGATAGTAGTCTAACAATTTATCTTGAAATGAGGTATATGGTGTAGGAACTTGAGAAAGTTCAAACACATTTTTCACTTCAGTATAGGGAATGTAGAATGATGAATACTTGAGGCCTGTGGGTAGGATCTGTAAAGGTAAGGCTTTGCTATATACATCCATACCAATGAGAATATCTGGGCTAGGTAGATTACTGCCAAGCACTTTAGTCCAAATTATACACTGTGGAAAGAATAGTATCCTGATCTTTCTCTTTGTAACTAACCCGATCCTTGAATGTTTTAGGTTCCAATCGTTCATCTCATACATAATATATATCAAATATACGTGGTGGAAATAAAACAGAATCTCAAAAACCAGATCTACTCATATATATAGATATAGGAAAATAAAAACATGAAATGTAATATGTGTATATACCTTTTTGACGATCTTCTTCATTCTTTAATCTTCTCCGCGTTGGGTTGTCGTAAACCACAACGATCAACGCAAATTGTATGTAATGAAAGTCTACACAAAGATAGAAGGATGAAACCTCACTAGGAGATGGTTAGAATTCTTTCTTTGTGCTAGCAAAGACAATAACTCTTGAGAGAGTTAGAGAGAAAAAGTATGTGTGTAAGAAAAAGAACCTTTCTTTTTTCTCTTTATGTGTTTTACACAAGATGCATGAAAATCATCTCAATTTTTTACACCATTTGGCCTTCTATAACCCCCATCACTAATGGAAAGTTATGGGAAGTTAATGGTCATGAATAACATATATTAATGGAAGTTATGAGAAGTTAATGACCATGAATAGCATGCATTAATGGAAGTTAATGACCATAAATAGTAGGCATTAATTGAAGCCATTAGCACTTGTTTCTAATTCATTCCATGCAACGTTTTCTACCACAACCACAACATGATACAATCGCGAAACACTCTCTCATATCTTGGAATCACCATTCAAGACCATTTTACTCATCCTTCGGATCTCCTATGTTTGTGACCTATTAGGTTCTCGGTTATGTTGGTCACTTGAATTAACACTTAATTCAAGTAAGTCAACAGCGGTATCTAGTAATACGTCATGACCCCCAGTTGACTAGAAATTTAGTAGTTTGACTGCGAACCCTTCCATGTGCAATGTTGCCATGCAATCGTCCTTTCACTATCTATACCCCTCTTGGTTCAAAGTATGGTCAAAGTGTCAACTCCCACTAGATTGAAAACGTTACATCTAGAAGTGATATTAGATCTTGTCCTGAGAATCTCATTACTCTATGTATCATTGAAGACTCTCTTCATGATACATATCTACTCTGCCTAGAGACTCCCGAGTAATGACACCAATAAGAGGCCGTGGGTATTATCTCCTTCTATCAGGAGTGGTAAATCCTTTATTGGCTACTCAGTTACCTCCGAATATCTCAAGCTGTACCTAATTAGCACCCTATGAGTAACTCCTGAAAGGCACCGATGAATGGAGTCAAAGCACAGGATCAATATCTGAGATATCCTTGAGCATCTCAAGTCAAAAGATATTTGCACTATTGTTATGATGAGACTATCATTGACACTGGAATATAATATCTATATGATTATCTCATAGTAGGTCAATCCAATGTACTTACTACCCTTAGTAAGCCTCTATATGTTAACTCTAAACAACTCATGTCTACAGCTTATGAGATCTATTATTTGATCTAATCAAGAAGTATAACATGCGATAGTCTATCCAGATTAATGATATCCCGTCTTATTAATCCTATGACTAAGGAAAGTTTAGATACTAACATAATTACACATGATAGGAATCTCATTATCATGATTTCCTTCATGCTATATTTTGTATCAAAGGCTTTATTAAATCAATTTAAGATCAACATCACATCTATAAACGTATTAACATCGAAATAATAAAAATTGTCTTTATTAATCATAAAATAATTTGTACAATAAGTGTTAAAAGTGATTGCCTTGAGAGAACTTCTCTAACAAACTCCCACTTGCATTAAAACCAATCGCTTTAATATCTAATACCATATGCGTGTACATATGACACAAAACTCTTTTGGAAAATAAGTTTAGTCAATGGTTCAACTATATTATGATCAGTGGGAACTCTCTCTATCTTGACATCATTTCTACCAATGATCTCTCTAATCAAATGGTAGCGCCTGAGTACATGTTTGGACTTGATGAGACCTTGGTTCTTTTGCCTGCGCTATAGCTCTATTGTTGTCACAATACTACTAACTGGGTTAGCGATGCTTAGAACCACACCAAGTTCCATGATGAACTTCTTGATCCAAATCACTTCCCTTGCAGCTTCTGAAGTTGCAATGTATTTCGCCTCTATCGTCGAATCATCAGTTGTCTCTTATTTGGTACTTTTCTAACTGACTGTAGCACTATTCAATGTGAATACATATCCAGACTGGAATCTGGAGTCATCCCTATTTGATTGGAAGCTGGCATCAGTATACCTGCTTACCACAAGATCACCTTCTCCATATACCAAGAATACATCTTTAGTTCTTCTTAAGTATTTAAGGATTCATATGAGTTTGATTCTTTATGCTTCTGCTCGTAACACTTAGAGCATACGATACATTAGGCCTAGTATATAACATAGTGTACATGATTAATCCTATAGTCGAAGCATAAGGAATCAAACTCATGTGAATCCTCTCATCTTGTGTCTTTGGACACATAGATTTAGAGAGTCATGTACCATGGGAAGATAACCTCTCTTGAACTGCTCCATGCAAAACCTCTTTAGCATCTTGTCTATGTATATAGACTGAGAAAGACTCAACAACCTCTTAAATCTATCTCTATAGATCCTTATCCCCAAAATATAAGTTGCTTCTCCATGGTTTTTCATAGAGAAGTTTTTCGCTAACCAAATTTTTACTGATTGCAAAGCTATGGTATCATTTCCTATTAGCAATATGTCATCTACATATAGCACAAGGAACATAATTGCACTCCCACTAACCTTCTTATACATACACGGCTCATCTGAATTTTGTGAGAAACCAAACTTTTTGTTGTCTCGTTAAATCGAATATTCTAACTCCAGAATGCTTGCTTCAATCCATAAATAGAATTTTGAAGCTTGCATACCTTTTCTCTATTCCTGGATATGAAACCGTCAGGTTGTGTCATATACGCATCCTCGGTTAGGTTTTCATTAAGAAAAGTCATCTTCACATCCATTTGCTATATCTTAATGAACGACAATGGCTAGGAGTATCCTAATGAATTTAAGCATAGCCACTGGGCTAAACGTTTCGTCATAGTCAACATCTTGCCTTTGATGATAACCTTTAGCTACAAGCCTAGCTTTATGGGTAACTATATTATCCTTTATGTCAGTTTTCTTCTTGAAAACCCATTTGCACCCTATGAGTTTTATCCCTTCGAGTTGGTCAACCAAAGTCCATACTTGGTTTTCATACATAGAATCTATTTGAGATTTCATAGCTTGAAGCCATTTGTCAGATTCTGAACTCTTTAGAATCTCCTTATAGGTAGTAGGCTCATCATCTTCTATGAGCAATACATTGTTAAGTTCACTTATGAGAAATTCGTATCTCTCGGGAACATAACATATCCTACCCGATCTACGAACTTCTTATGTGTCAGAAGGTTGAATTATTGGTTCATCTTCATGAACAATAGTCTCGGGTCTAGGCAATTGATATGCATCTGTTTGAGCATCTTGAACTTCCATAAGTTCAATTTTGCTCCCACTGACTTCTCTTAGAAGAATCTCTTTCTCTAAAAAGACAACATGTTTTGAAATAAACACCTTTTGTTTTGAAACATGGTAGAATTGATATCCTATAATTTCTTTAGGGTATCATATAAACAAACACTTATCAAATTTATCTTCAAGCTTATCTGACTGAATCCGCTTCACATAAGTAGG
Organism: Erythroxylum plowmanianum; assembly: GCA_025531925.1. Taxonomy (NCBI): domain Eukaryota; kingdom Viridiplantae; phylum Streptophyta; class Magnoliopsida; order Malpighiales; family Erythroxylaceae; genus Erythroxylum; species Erythroxylum plowmanianum. The sequence continues at coordinate 4,264 of JANVCQ010028996.1, forward strand.
ACAACCCCAAACTTTCATATGAAAAAGATAGGGTTTATTGTTAGTCCATATCTCATATGGAGTAACATCAACTGACTTAGATTGGATTCTATTTAAAACATAAACAGAAGTTTCGAGTGCATACCCCCAAAAGGATTTTGTTAAATTCACTAAACTCATCGTAGACCTCACCATGTCTAACAAGGTTCGGTTTCTCCTCTCAGCCACATCATTGTGTTATGGTGTGTAAGGTGGAGTTCACTGAGATAATATTCCATTATCCCTGAGATAATCCAAAAACTCTTGGCTTAAATATTCACCACCTCGATCCAATCAAGTGATTTAATACTTCTTCCAAGTTGTTTCTCAACTTCATTTTTTAATTCTTTGAACCTTTCAAAGGATTAAGACTTGTATCTCATAAGATACACATACCATGTGTGGATGATACTGTTGAGAAGGCATACAACAAGTTTTAGACTTTTTCTTCCTCTTTTGTCATTTGGCATACCGCTCATCATCATCATCACCGTTTGACTCAGGGTTGATACATACTTCATAGTCAAGTTCACATATAGATGGGTCAACATCCCATACAATGTGTCCATAATTATAGCTTACATAGACTGGATCTCCATTAGATTTAAAATAATTGATAGGAGGCAGATTTACTTTTCGTATTAGAAAATGCAGGCTAAGTCAGAAATATAGGACCGAATGTAGATGGTCCAGATAGATCTTTGTTGGGCTTTGCATAGATGGACTTCACCATTCCGTCTTTTAATGTCTTCATAATCGGAGGAGTGGTTGTATGAAAAGAGTGTCGATGAGGCGCATGGAACACCTTTTGGTAATTGGTGATCCATTCAGTAGGCATCAATTTTTAAAGCTCCACAGCTATTAATTGCTTCAGGATCTGGATGATAGTAGTCTGATCATTAGAATGATCAGCAATCATATAAAGAGCATCTAAAGTAGAATTTGGAAAGTTGAGGCCCAAAGTATGATTCTGCAAATGATAGATCATCTGGTGATGTAAGGTAGCTATGATGGCTATGGGATCTTGATCTACTCCATTGATCTGAATATGAACTTGCAACAATTCAGACAAAATGGGATCATCCATCCTGATGGTGAAATCAAGTGCTATTGCCAGAATGACACTTCATTGTTAAGAGTAATCAGTAAAGTACCAATCAAAACATTTTAGTACGTTGTGTAGGCAGTGTCTAGAAGACATATCCTAGCTATAACAGGTATTTCCTTTCTTCCATGAAGTGTAAGAACAAGGTGTATAACTCCTATATATAGATGTGTATAGTTGTGTTCTCTCCAGAGAGAGATCAGCTCCTTTGGCATCTCAAGCTTTACATATTATTCTCCTGTAGTAGATCTAAGACCACACTGTTCCAATCTGAAACTTTGGATTATTTCTTTGACTTTTAGTCTAGTTATAGACAAAATAATACGTATACATTTTGTACAAGAACAATCACGAGAATAGATATTGTAAGGACTCAACAATGGTAAAGAAGACTCATAAACACGATTTTATACAAGAACATGGGTAATTTCAACTATATTTTCAATACAATTAGACCAAACACGCTTAACACTAGAAGGTAGACTATATATAGACAAAGTTGCAGACAGATGAACATGATCATTTGGTAGTGTTTTCATAACAGTTGGGCTCTCTCCTTACTCACCTTATCAAGAGACAATGTTACCGTTGGCCGGAAAATTGACAACAGATTTAGAAAAATATAAACATAATGGGTAGGATTTGAAAAACATTGTAAAGAAAAAAGAGAGATGAGTGATCGCAAATAGGGATAGCAGTTTTGGCCCAGCTCGCCGACCTCAACCCTATTTTGGCTCAGATTGGTTAGGTAATGTGTCGGGGCTATCCCTGTTTAGCCCGACCTGTGGCCTAATCGGAATGTGTAAAACAATGTCATTTTGTCAATTTTTTTAAAAAATGTGTAGATTAATTGGGCGGGCCACAAGTTGGCCTGACCACGAGTTGACAACCACCGACCCATCGGGCCATAGGCTGCTCATTGTCATTCCTAATCCCAAATTGAATAAGGAAAGCATAAATTTGTTAAGTTTTTGTGAAGCGTTAAACTATTGTAGTCTTGAAGTGTGTTCTTCAAAATTTTGTAGAGGTGATTACAAGAATCCTTTTTCTCTAATTATTTTTATAAAACAAAGTATTCCATAATATATTCAAAATATTACTAAAATTTTCATTTTATGCCAGAGTTCTATGATGTTTTTAAAATATTTTGTGCAAGTGAATTTAATGCAAAATTTGTAAATATAAACAAATAAAGTTAAACCCTACATTTTATTTGGAATGGATATTTTATTATCAAAATTTCACTCATATTATAAGGCATATGGTTATGAAAAATTCATATGAGAAAATCACAAAATAATTATAACAATAATAAAAGAGAATAAGTTAAAAAGAGACAAATTGATTTATAGTAATGGTTCAACTAAATAATCTTTAGCTTATATCTACAACTTAACTTTCATTTTAAAATTAATTGATTTCTTCCTTCAATGAGTGAAGAACTCTTAATATAACATTTTTATTGTCACATGTGAAGAAAAACCATTTATAACTCTCATTTTAGATCAAGAAGAATTGTCATTATATGCACCCTAGCAATTATCTCTAATTGTTACACTATTACAATCATATATAACTAAAAAATATCTCTTTATTACTTAAACTAATGAACTAGAGTCATATTAGTTTGTTCAATTAATACATTCATTTAACACTTTCTAACATTTTGAAAGAATCTAGTCAACTTTGTAACACTCTTAATGTTTTCCTCACAACTCATATATGATATATTTATATCTAAAACACGTTCAAGTAGTTATTACTCACTTAAGCTAATCAGGTGTTAGGCTAATCGATACCCCTAGTTGAACACCCACCTTTGACAAACTCCCATTTTTATCTAATTTTAAAAATACTACAAATTAACAAACCAAATCTTCAAGTAATTAATGCCCAATCTATTGGCATATTGATTAGTCAAACGTTTAACTAATATCCCTAATTAGAAAACTTTATATCCAATCCACTTTTAAACATCCTATTGGTTGGCCAGTATAAACCCTTTAATTACCTAATGTCATACAGAACATGAGTTGAAATATTTAACTCTTAGTTCTTTTCAAAGATTGAATGCATTCATTTGACAACAACTTTATTCAAAACTATTTCAAAAGTTTTTTGTAAAAATGTGTTGATGGTCAATAGGGTTTTCTTAAAAATGAAATCTTTTCAAAATTTTCTTGATTATGATATAGTATATGTATTACTCTCTAGATGTAAATAATCATGCAATGATTAAGCTCCTAGACAATTAAAATAAGTAATTCAAGGGTTACAAGCAATTTAGAATTATTTAATTACTAGTGAAATGTTTAATTCTTTTCTTATTGACTTCAATTTCACTTCTATTGTTTCAAAGGTCCTTATAAGAACTCCACTTTACACATTTTGTTCCTTAATACTCAACTTGAGTTAGTTTGCACATTTGATCACTTTAACTTTATATTAAACTTAATTTTTCATGTATTGTTTAATTCCTTATTAAAATACTAATTATAGGTTTATGATATACATAGTCCATTAATTAGTTATATATTTATGACATAATTAATTAAATATATTCTTTATTTTATGTATTTATTTAATTAACTAATGTATTAAATTAAGCCCATAAGAGAGATATACTTTTCAAAAAGAATCATGATAATATCATAATTGTGAGATTCATATTTTTTTTCCTTGAAAGATAATTATGAGATTCATATTGTATTTAAGTTTTCTGTAAACCTGAATCTGGATATTAGCAAAATGGCAAGATTGACACATGCTTTGTTTCTTTCTTATAAAATATGTAGTCGATATCATAAACTAAAGAATGAGGATACTTAAACAAACATACAAGTGCTTGTTAGAGAACAAATTTATTAAGTCGATATTAAATTGAATCAATTTATGAATTTCATATAGAACATTACTTATGTGTCTATAAAAATGTTTATTATGATAATTTCATAAGTAATATTTTGACTTAAGATCTCTAAAGTATCTTATATAGGAATTGTTCTATTTTGATATTACTTAGGACGTCTACTAATTAAAGATAACTCAATTCATAATCATTAAATATAGCATAAATTGTATGGAGGTAGTTGAATGATCAACATAGGATTCATCACCACAAAGTAATTAAGGAGAATATTATATTGTTCCCAATTAGTATTAATTTAAGAAACCCTTAGTTAAGGTGGAATGTCAATAAAGGAATCAACTAATAATGATGAAGAACTAATATTATTGGACAAAAATACAATTGACATTAATTTCATAATTTATGTCTAATCAAAATATTATATGATGAAAGAATTTAAATTATAGAAAAGAAAACTTATGCACAGAGATATAAGTTAAAACCATTTTAGCATTCCTAACATTTGAGTAGTGATGATGTGTTGTTAAATGCTAATCTTGATATAAGAATGTAAATTATTTAATTAAAATTAAAGATAAATTAAGTGAGTTTAATTTATCTGATCTTATGTACAATTTAATATTATAATTTATAACTATCACCAAAATATTTAGGAATCTAATGGGTCATATACAAAGAAAAATTTAAGAAAATAAGCTAATTTAATTAAGTTGGACTTGATTATAAAGTTGGACAAACTTTAAAGTCAAATATAAGAAACTTGATAAATAAAGACCAATATTAGATTTTATATCTTATTTGAACCAAATTGGTATTTAATTAGGATTAGTTATAATTATAATTAAAGTTTAATAATTCAATTAAATTACTAAAATATTCATGCCTTATTATAAATAGGAGTAGGTTTTGCATGAGCTAGCATTTTTAACTTACCCCTATTTACACCACCTGTAGAGTTCTCCCAATCTATTTATAGGGATATTATTAGAGATTGGACACTAGTGCAACTATTATGATTTTGTTTATGGCCCATATGCACAAGCATGCAATCTTGGAGTTTTAGGAAGGAAATAAGCATTTATTTGAAGCAGGGAAGTTTGATGAAACTCAAAATTTTAGATTGTGGAGATGAAGATTAGTTTATTAAGGCTTGCTAAAAGGGATATGGGAGAATAAGTCGAAACACATAAATGAGCTCAACTGAAAGGAATTACATGCACATGTAGTTGAAGCCATTCAGTTATGTCTAGGAAGTAAGGTCATATACCACATCATAAAGATTTCAACCCCTATGAAGATATGAAAGAATATGGAGAGTCGATATATGTTGAGATCTCTCTTAAATGAGTTACATTTGACACCAAGACTATATATGCTGACGATACATAGGATAACATATCAAGAACAACATATAAATTTGTTTAACCAAAAAGCCAACGACTTGTTAAAGCTCTAAGTGACTATTTGGATAAGGATCAAAAGATTATTTTAATTTTTTTCCTTACTCCTTTATTATGAACATCTAGTGGCCATACTCACATCGAGTAAGAGATAGTTGGTGTAAAGGACATTACTATTATGATATGACTTATAATAAATAGAGACATAATATTAGTGAAAGCTCTCAATTTAAAGGGTTATACATGAAGGGAAAGTGAAAAAAAATTAGAGGAAAGATGGCTCATTTAAGTGGAGTTATAGGTTAACATCCAAGGGTGAAAATACAGTTTAGTATTATAAATATGAGAAAACTAGAAATATCTTGAAAGATTGTCCAAATAAGGAGTAGAAGGACGAAGGAAAAATTAATGATTCATCAAGGTCTGCTAATATAGTGTAGAGTAGGGACTTAGAATACAATAATAGCGATATACTTTATGTTTCAACTAGCCAAATTTAGGACTCATAGCTTTTGGATATAGGATGCTCACATTATATGACATGTTAGCCAACTTTAGGATTATTAGGTTTAGGGATGACAAAGCTTGCATAATTATCAAAACAAAACATGTTAGACTTAAGATATTTGATGGCATTGTTAGGACACTAAGGGGTATTCAGTATGTACTTGATTTAAGAAAGAACCTGATCTTTTTAGACTTCTTACATGCAAATGGTTTTAGTTATAAAACTATTGGACATAACATTAACGTGATAAAGGACACAATGATTGCTAAGAAAGGACCAAAATTAATGAAAAAAATCTACAGATTGATAGGAAGCATAATTGTAAGTGGAGAAGCTACAAAAGTATAGTAAAAGTAAAATCATAATAATTTATGACATATATGGTTGGTTCATCTTAGTGAGAAAGAGATGATTGAACTTTGATTGATTTCTTTCTATGTATATAAAAATTTATCAATGTTAAAACTAAAAGTGTACAACATAGTTTCATCTGGCACAAGTAATTACGGGTCAACTCCACAAAGACTGTAAGTATTGAATCAAATTTTGGATTTTATTAAAAATTAGAAAAAAAAATAAATTAAGATTTAAAACAATAATGAACACAAAATGAAGAAAATTCTAAGAAAAGTTAATATCAAATAGTAATGCCTAGGTAACGAATCCCCCTAAGAATCCTTAAATATTAACCCTTTATCATGCAATTAAATTATTGATTATTGGACTGTGTAAATGCAAATTTTATGTTAATATCTTTCTCAATACTATTAACAACTAATCTATCAGTTGATTGACAGAAATCTTTTTAGTTAAAACCTCTAGGATTACATTATCGATTTGTGAATTTCACTTTTATGTTTGACTCTAATATAGAGAATTTATGTCGACCTATCTCTAGATTTGCATACAGCTCCTTCCAATTATGGTAGATTTATTCACACAAGAGGATTTCTTAATCTCAATCATATAAAATCAAATCATGAATTAATATTTTGGATATATTAGAACAAAAATATAATGTGTGACTAAATAGAAAGAACCTAATCTTTCGGTATATACTCGATTTAAGAAAGAACCTGATCTTCTTAGACATCTTACATGCAAATGGTTTTAGCTATAAAACTATTAGAGATAACATTAAGGTGGTAAAGGATGCAATGATTGCTATGAAAGTACCAAAATTAATGAAAAAGTATATAGATTGATAGGAAACATAATTGTAAGTGGAGAAGCTACAAAAGTAGTGTAAAAGTAAAATGATACTAATTTATTACATATGTGGTTGGGTCGTCTTGGTGAGAAAGAGATGATGGAACCTTGATTAATTTCTTTCTATGTTTATAAAACTTTATCAATGTTAAAACTGCAAGTGCACAACATAGTTTCAACTAGCACAGGCAAGTATAGGTCAATCCCACTAGGACTATAAGTACTAGTAATTACCCTTTTCTATTATCTAACTGTTGAAACATATTTTGGATTTTATTAAAATTAAACTAAACAATAAACTAAGAATCCTTAAATATTAACCCTTTATCATGCAATTAAATTATTGATTATTGGACCGTGGAAATGCCTATCTTATACTAATATCTTTCTTAAGACTACTAACAACTAATCCATCAGTTTATTAACAAAAATCTTTCTAGTTAAAACCCCTATGATTACATTATCGATTTGTAAATTTTACTATTACGTTTGACCCTAATCTAGAGAATTTATGTCTACCTATCTCTAGATTCACATGCAACTTCTTCCAATTATGGTAGATTTATTCACACAAGAGGATTTCTCAATCTCATTCATATAAAATCAAATCATGCACTAATATTCTGGATATATTAGAACAAAAATATAACACATGACTAAATAGAAAGAACATGATCTTTTGGTAGAATGATTAGAAAAAAGCAGCAAGTCATCTGCAAAACGTAGAATGATTAGCCCTACTCTCTTACATTTACTATGAAATCTAAGGTCTTTGCTTTTGCCTATCTTATGTTGGATCAACTGACTTAGGACTTCCATGCATATGATGAATAGATAAGGGGAGATTGGATCTCCTTTCCTCAAACCTCTTGCACTCTTAAAGACATCAGTAGGTGTACCATTAACAAGGATAGAGTACGTAGAAGTGATGAAACAAGCCTCTACTCATATGATAAACTCACTAGGAAAACCTAATAGCTGTAAGGTTTGAAGGATAAAGTCCCATTCCACATGATCAAAGGCTTTCTTAAAGTCAACTTTGATAATACAATTTGGATGGTTGTTCTTCCATTGATACCATTTCATTAGCTCTTGGACTATAAAAATGTTATCCCTAATTCTTTTACCATGTAGAAAAGCACTTTGATTATCAGAGATCAACGATTCCGACACTAATTTCAGCCTATTTGCTAAGATCTTTGAAATAACCCTATAAAGGAAATTAGTACATGTAATAGGCCTGTAGTCATCCAATTAAGCAGCACAATTGGACTTGGGGATCAAACAAATATGAGTTTTATTGGTCTCCGTTAGAAAAACCCCCTAGAGAAGAATTCTAGAATAGCTCTTTTAAACATAGGACCAGTTTCTTGCCATGTCTTTTGAGGGAAAAAACCATTGAATTCATCAGGTCTAGGAGATTTATTAAGGTGCATTTGAAATACAACCTCCTCTATTTCCTTCTCATCCACTAGTTCAATAAGGGTTGATGCTTGTTGGTGGGATAACTTATTATGAATAAAGGAGCAAAGAGAGAAATAATTTACTTGTGATCGAGTAGAGCCATAGAAACTCTTAAAATATCTCTCAGCTTCCTTTAAAAGGTCTTTTTTGCTGGGAAATTTCCTCACCATTCTACAATTTAAGGGAGATGATTCTATTTGTGTTCCTTTTAGATAAGATTGAGTTGAAGAAAAACTTAGAACACTTTTCACCATCTTTTAGCCAATTGACCTTAGCCCTTTGTTCCAATAGACTATCATGATCCCTGACTTTAGATAAGTAAGACATTAGAATAGACTTCTTTGAGCTTAGCAAGATAGGGTTTGCAGGGTCCAACTCTAACTCCTGTTGTATCTTCTATAGATCTTTCATAGATTTTGTAACGGCTTGTCGTGCGGAATAGGATCTTCTACTCATTAAAGATTAAATCTCTATTTTGATAGCCTTTAGCTTCTGGTTAGATAAAATGACCTGTTCCTTCCATCGAAACCTCCAAACCTTTTTTAAGGGCATTAGTGAACCCATCATCTCTATTAGCAGGTTGTTAAATCTAAAAGGACCTCTTCTAACATGATGTTGGATAAGGTTCTCTATCCTCATAGGAGTGTGAACTGAAAATAGAGGGTTAAGAAAAGTCGTTACACTATAAGGAAATTGTGTAATCCAATCCTTGTTCACCAATGTCCAATCTAGTTTTTTTCCTTAAAGCCCATCTTCCAGACTGCTTATTACTCCAAGTGTAAAAGTGACCATGCACCTTTAAGTCAAAAACTTCAATTTTGTCTACACGGTCACTAAAATCAGCTGAGAAGTTCCTTAGGCTATAATTCCCATCAGTTTTAGTTCTATATAAAGTAAAATTGAAATCACCACATAACAGCAAATGACCATTTACAAGCTTCTGAAAGTCTAGTAAGCTATCCCATAGGAGTTTCCTTTAGAAAACATGATTAGCATCATAGATAAAGGAGACAAAGAAGTCAGCATTTACCTAAAGAAGTTTACATTTCAAGTGGATAGCTTGTATCTGCATATCAAAAACATGGACATCTACCAAAGAAAGACCATACCCGATAATAATTCTCCCATACCTATGAGTTTGATGGTTGGAGATGAATTTCCATCTAGAGCCCAACTTATTCAACAACCCAAAATTCTCGTTTCTAATTTTAGTTTCAAAAAGAGCAAAAATCCATGGATTTATGTTATAGATAAGATCCTTTAAAGCTGAAAGCTTTTTAGGACAGTTAATTCCCCTCACATTCCATGCTATTATTTTCATTATCAAAAATTTTTGTTTTTGGGCCCTTCCCTTTGCCCCTATTGGATTTCCTTTTGGTGACTGTCAAAAATTTCCCAATGATGGGATCATCCTCCTTATTCTCTACCGAAGTAGAATAACTACTTTCCATATGGACCAAACCATTAGATTTGTCATTAAGGTTCATAGAAAGTTCATCCACCCTCATATCCTCACCTGTCTCATTATCTTCTACTTCAGTAGGCTCCTCTATTGTTTTCCCCCAGCAATATCTTCGATAGTAACTTCTTTTCCACCCTCACTTACTTTAGCATTTTCTTTGGAATTATTAGTGTTGCTGCCTGGATTGACCAATTGTTCCTTCTCTAAGTTAGTAACTCCTTCTCCCATTAGCTCGTCATAATCCCCCTTTTGAAAAATTTTGCTCGGTATCCATCTTTTACCTTGAGAAGTAAGTTAAGGCTTCCATTGGTATTGCACAAGCACATTATCTTCATAAAGGGATCCATCAAGCCCTAATCTCATAATAGGAATAGTTTTTGATAAACCAATGGATAAATCCATGTTAATGCATATTCTAGCATATCCCAACCTCTTCCTATTTGTTGTATTATCATCCAAGTATAGAGGTTTTCCTAGGAAGCTAGCTATCATACTCAAATCCTTTTGTTGTCCAATATTCAAGAGGAATATATAGAGATTTACCCACATTAGAACCAGCCTCTTTTCCTTGCAATCAATTTGAAAACTTGGCTGCCAAGGCTACAAGAATAGTGGGAAATTTGCCACATGCCAAGGTCCTTCTTCTACAACCTTTGATGCTTGAGCTTTGGAAGCAAATGTGAATAATATATATTTGTCCTTTGCTATTAGTGTCTAAATAAAACCTTTATTTTCTATGATGATTGAGCTCATCTTTGACTTACAGGGAAAGCAGGTCTTTTATCCCAGAAAAACCCTATAAGAGAGTTCTCCCAAGACTTAACACCCTCTTGCAGGATATCCAGATTAGGGGAGACAATGGCACAACCATCTTCAGTCTTAGGAAGGCAGAAATGAAGAGAAAGACCTGTGTAGGAGCCTCCCACCACTTGTTTCCAACTTTTCCTCACTGCTGAAGGAGTTAAGGTCTAGGGATTAGCCAAAGAGGGCTGAGAGGATGATACAGCTGGCAGTTTTGGCATCAAAGAGGATTGGAGTAATGGAGGAAGAGGATTAGTAGCTGCAACTAAGGTTGAGGTAGAGGGTAGAGGAGGAAAATCCTCCGTAAGACTGATTGGTTTTGTGGTGAAATTGGGTCTCTGAGTTGTCTGAACGGAGAGTCACCCCCATCAAGTAGCTAAACAAAGCAATGGTAGGGACTAAAAGAGGATGATAAAAACAGGCGAGAGGGGTCAAGAGAGGATGAAAGACCTTAATACCCTTACCACAAGGTAATGGAACATTCAGATCTGAAGAAGAGACTTAAGGGTGTGCGAGAGAGCGGAGGAGAGTTTGTGTGAATAGAGAAGGAACAATGGAGTATGGTGTTAGGAGGAGAACAACAGAAGTTCAAAATGAAGAGGGTTTGTAGGAGAGAAGGATGGAGGTTAGAGAGATGATGAACATCTCACTAACCGATGTCATACTTCAACAATGAGATTTGACGACAATAAAAGAGTTTATACATCTCAAATGAGAGGAGAAGACCAATGGAGGTAAGGATTTAAAAAGATATTGTTGGGAGTTTTTAGGAAGCAACTTTAGTGTTTAGTAAGAAGTTAGTAAAAAAGCAGGGGAATAGAAGATGAAGGAACTAAAACACTGTAATGATAGTGGTGTTAATTTCCCGTGTAAGGAGATTCAAGGAGACTCATTCGGAGATTGGAGATTATAGGTTCATGAGGAGATCTTATGATAATGATTCGAGGTTATTGGTTAATGTGGGATAATTATTGATTGATGCTTCATGATACGCTTTTAATAGGCTTCTTAGGATGGTTGTTTAACTGAGAAACGTATACAAAGCTCACTCCTTATTTTCAGTTTTAGAGGATGTGATGTTTGTTGGATCTAGGGAGCCCTTCTACATCATAGGCCTAGTAATAAAATATACTTGTGGTCGTTGACACCACACTTCAACCCAAAATCTTAACACATTAGGTTTATGAATCCTTTCCACTTATATGTCCTTCACTAGTTTCATCTTTTTCCAATGTGGGATTCCTATTCACACTTGATATCCTAACAATATTACCTAATGATGAGGTTGAGTAGCGGTAGCAATGGGTCAATTAGGTCAAGCCAGTCTTAGCCATAACTCTATTTTTATTTTTTAAAAGTAAAAAATAGAAAACGATGTCATATTCTACAAAATAATGTCATTTTTCTTGTAACTATTAGGACTGGAATCAACGTAGCATAGTAAAATTCATACAGACATTAAAGAATAATCATTTTGTAGTACATAACGGATAAATTCTTAACTTGATTAATATTTCTTTCTATTTAGGATCTAATTAAATAGTTCACAAATATTATAGTTTATTTTAAATGCTCCAAAACGTTAAGATTTAACTTATATTTTAATGAAGAGGATAAAATTAAAAATGCACTATTTATATTATTTTTATACATAATCTTATAAATTAGAACAATACCTTTATTTGGACGAACCATTAATGAAAGTTGATAAATTTGAATAATATGGTTAAAACTTCATATTCAAATACACATTCTTAAGCATAACTAGTAATGAAATACTTTAAAAATAGGGAAAACACCTTATTTAGCAAAAAACTTGAACCACAAATCATTGCCTTCACTCAAAGAGATGTATTATAATCACAAGATAAACACAGTATAAATGCACAAAGCTCTATCCAAGCATACACAAATTTAATCACAAGAGCAATATACTGCTACATTTATTTAGACTAGAATCATCACTCCAACAAACCATAGCTATTGCATATAAGAAGTGCATTAGCACAGAAGTCACATATGTTTTCTATTTTTGCCAAACAACAATAGCCGACGACCACCGTTGACTTATGTTACAAAGTTTTAAACTTATTCAATTCAAGGTTATTGACATCAAATTAGGTTTTATTACGTTAAGACAAGATTTAAAATAAGACTGATGTTGACTTTGGAAAAATAAAAAAGGTAGATATTGGACATCAAAAGAGAATTACACATACTACTCTATAATGCAAGGAAGAATTACTATCAAAGGCTAACATAAAATCAGCCACAAATGGTTAACTAGAGTCTTCAACATTACATGCGAAAAAGTAAAAGCTTATGCATCACTCCATCTACCAATAGTGTCATTTAAAGTGGATCTATTTGACATTGACCGCAAGCCAGTAAAACCATTTGGCGAACATCATCAGTATCAAGATTGGAAGTACTATTTTGACAGTGAAAGTGGAAGAAGCATATCAATAATTTGTGATCTAACTTTATCAGTAGACATCCCTAAATGTTTAGAATAAAATCCTGCCATCTATAAGTTTCTTTTTTTCTAAAAATAACATAAAATCACTGAAATTTCTTACAAATAAAGCACAATCTAACCAATATTTCATGTTACATTCCGCTGTACTTTACATTAAAAAGAAAAACTAAAAGTCCATACTTTTTATAGTCCACGTTTAGTAGGCCACCGCTAACCTAACAACTCCACCAACACCCAAGTGTCGAACCATCCACCAACCTTGGACTCAAAACTTCAACCCTCCAAGTGATGAATTGAAGATCTCTTCGGTACTTTAAAGGCATGCAACTTTATTTTACCTACTTTGACATATTAAATTTTAATTAGTTTAAGGAAAATTATTGAGTTTAAATCTAAATCATACTTAATAGACTAATTAAATAATCATGTCACATATATTTAATTAGTCTATATGTGTTAACTGTATCACATGCATTTTTCACACAAGTTAAGAGAATTTTTCCGAAAATTTCAAAACTATAAAAAGATTTCGATAATTTTAAAATTTGTGAAATTCTTTTAAAGTGACTTGAGCCATGACCATGTTTTTATTCCAAATTTAAATTTTAATGAAAATACTAAGAACCAAACTACATTTGTACCATTTAAGAAAACAAATAAAAAGCAATAAAGTCAAGAAAATAAGACAAATAAAACTTTTATTACATTAATTTCAGCTTAAGCGCTGCGTTTCTGTAGTGTATTACCAGTCACTTTTTGGTGTCCATATTACCAGCCACTTCTGAAGCCTCAATGTTGATGTTAGATTAGCTATGTTTCAGTTAACCGTGTAGTCAACTTGTTTGGTGAAGAAAATGGGAAGTCAGACGAGGTACATTAGCAAATCCGTTGGATCAGAAATCAACTAAATACGTCAGCTAAAAAGCACAAAGTTGTTGAAGAATTGATGCTCAGATGAATTGGCCTATATTTTTTTTTTGACTAGGTAACTGTAACAGCTGCTAAATTATTCAGACAAACTGCATTTTCTGAAGTATTTTGCTCTAAGGCCCATATGGCTTTCAATTAAAAAACAACAGAACCACATGGGTATACATTGTTACAGAAGTAAAAGAATTGCTCAGGAAAGCCTAAGCTCAACTAAAATCAAAACCCAACTTTTTACCATCTCAGCCTCCACAAATTCAATAGAACAATCTACGATATACAATTATACAAATTATAAGATACCTCGTCCATGTCTCCTCTATGTTGAGATCAGAATGCCAATCGACTCTAGATTCAAATCCAGGACGCAGCATACAAAATTAGAGTTGCAACTGTCCTGGACCTCTTCTAGATGATCTTGAGGGAGGGCCACTCATTTCCGATGCCGAAGGTTGTCGCCGGTGCTCTTCTATTCTTTGTACTTCCTGCAGACAACAGCACGCAACAATTCCAAACTTAGATGCAGTGTACGGAAGTAAATACTGCAAAAAGGTCAATAAATATATATATAGACACAAGATCATCGACCAATTAAAGGCAGAATGAGCAGTCAGATTTTATGAACTGGGGAGGCAACAAATGTAACCCAATACTATACCAGCCAAGAGAATATCAAGCTTCATTTTAAAATTCTCCAATTCCTAGACCATAAGATGAGTCATAAAACTTGCAGTATACCCAGCTGAATGTAAGGTACTGCAATATACTTGAAATATGATGATGCACTCGCTCAAAGAAATAGATACGAGGATAGAGAGAATATAATGCTCTATACATCACTTTAAGTTACGCATTTAACTGACAATCACATTGCTGAACATAATGCCTATTATATTAAGGAAAGCCAATTCTGCTACATTGTACCTTTTATTGAAAATCACAAACAAAAAAGAGAAGTAGCGTGATGAAATGATGATTCACTAAATTAAGCCTCACATTATATTATAACAGATGTTACGCCAGATATTCCCATCATTTTGACTCTCATCATCAATCGACATGAAAATGTTTGCTCTAAGCTAAAATAATTACAAGGACTTAACAAATCAAGAAATAATAAAGATCACAAGAAAGCACAGAATAATATTACGAAACCTTCAAAGACATAGAATTGTTGCGAGAATGTGCCGGTACTGTTTTAGCATGCATGCGATGCTGCCGTTGCATTTGTTCAAACTGCTGCAGTCTTAAAGCAAAGTTAATTCCACCATGCAAACTAGAATTCCCAACATCCAAGTTAACATCGCCGTCCTCAGAGATATGTGATCCACTTGGAATATTATGCAGAATTTGTGTGTAGGGATTCCCTGAAGACGTTCGCTTGATTTGCTCACCATTGAATGAATATGAAGGTACAGCTTTTAATCGAGTCTGTAGTATCTTGAAAGCAGCACTTTGCTGCATACAAAAATGATATATAAAGGCATATAAGATACGGTATACTGCTACCCATGTTTGATTATTCCTGTTGCATTAAAATTTTTTGAAGAAAGAACAGCCAATTACAACAAACTTTACAAACCTTTAAAACCATAAAGCATTTCAAATATACTAAATTAGTTGAACATTTTAGTTACTATATTGTTAACACTGAGGGAAGAATTTTCGGTTCCATGACATTAAGAAACTCAGTAGCAGCAGCGGCATCAGCTGCAACCTTACTGAAAAGGATGCCTACGAAGTGATCATGAACTGTCCTCCTGCACACTTTAAGGCCACCAGATTTCACAGTTTCCTTGTTCTGACTTTCTATAAGAGTTTCAACTTAAACAGATTTCCCTCGTGCTCCTTTAGCATTTTCAAGTGTTAAGAAGACACAACTTACCTTACAGCCACAATTCATTGTTTTGATTGTAGAACTCCCAAATTTCATTTATCAAGAAATCCACAAAATTATTCAGGTTTAAACTCTCTCAATCAACAGACTTTTTCACACTAACTCTCCATGTATAGCTCTCACCCAGCTGCAGCCCCCCTCCCAGAACTCCCCCCCTCTTTTTATCCTTGTGATAGAGAGAGGGAGAGAAAGCTTAAGCAACTTACCGAAACTATCACAAAACTAATATAATAACCTTCAATATTGACAGATTCAACAACAGAAGGGAAAATTTGTGGAATGACCACAAGATGCAAATTGAAAAGGCTAGAATTAAAATTTTCAATCGCTCATATGGTTATCACAAATTAAAAATGTTTAATAGAAGCTGCTTCTCTTTTATTTCTTCATTGTACTACAAAAGCGTATCACATTATGAGACAATTCATCAGTGGCAGTAGAACCCTTTACAATTACTCTCTATGCGCAAGAAACTTTAACATTAGCCTAATATGATGCATGTTTGAGTGAGTGACAGCATTCAACATAGATAAAGCAAGTAATGATATATGCAGATGAAAATGCATCCTTTTGCAAACTAGACAAGGTATAAATCTGTAGGAAGTAGTATGCAACTTTTCAGGCATACCTGAGGAAGCAACATAAGAAGACCATACAAGGCTTTTAACAACCACGTATATCTTACAGGTTCAAGAAGCTGCAAGAACCGTAAAGTGGCTGAGAGTTGGTAAAATATCTAGATTTCAACTAGACAAGCATAAAATTGAAACAAGTGAGTGCTTTTCTCCATCAATCAAGTCAACAAAATTCGGACCAAAAATACAAAATATCCAAGCATAAATGATCAAGCATCATCGAAAAGTTCATTTAAAACATCCCTGTTAAAAGGGCTCCACTGATTCTAACGAACTTAAGAAGAACAGATAAAATACCAAACCATATAAAAATTATCTATGAACTCTTCAAGCAAGACAACATATGAAGGTAGTGACCCTGATCTCAATCAGCATCTAAGCTTTTAACCCAAACCACTAGTCCAGACATGTCCATTCAATAGTAAAGTAGAAAAGTAGTTGCAAACTGAATGATATAAGAAAATATACACACAAGAATTCCTAATTCACCTAAAAGCAAGACACAGAGCAGAATAATTAGGCCAACTGGTTCTAACTTTGTCTTTTGAATAATATGCACCTGCAATCTTAGGTAAGCAAATATTGGCGTTTCTAGCAAACGAATCAATTTATCGAGTTGAACCAGGAATTTGACATTGATATCCTCCTCCACTAGAGACTGAATCACAGAACTTGCATGCTGGTAAGTCTGGAAAATGAAAAAAGGAAAGGGGCACGCACAAAACCAATCATAAAACTTTAATAACATTATTAATGACCAGATCATAAGGAGGAGGAGTAATGAAACATGTTCTATACCTGAGCTAACAAGCAAAGACTTATAATTGCCATAGGCGAATGGCACCATGAAGCATATAAACAAACGAACAAGTCTTTCCCAGCAGAATTCACCAGTGATTGCTTTAAAAGATCTCGAAGGTCAGATAACTCAGAGGATGTGAGCAAAATTAAATTTAGCGCCTGCCGATTATGAGCAAAGAAAGTTAACATCACTGTTGGAAGAAAAGCATGTGAATCTTGGTGAAAATATAAGTGATATCGCATTTCAATGCAACTATAGAAGCCAATTTTTAAGATGCTGAATTTGTAAAATTCTCAAGAGGCACTAAAAATATTTGCGCAATCAGTTGTCCATTGCTTAATTTCAGAATACTGTAAATTGGAAATTGATTTGCTTCCAGAAGATACTAAATGCATTGCCAATCAATTTGCAGAAGATGATCACACCTGAACCATGATAGATGCAAAATCCAAGTCAGCTTCCCCTTCTAGGATAGTGGACAGTTCACGGTAGACTCTTTCGGCATCTAAAAGCACACAGAGTCGTCGGATTATCAAAGCACCACGTCTAAGAAAACGAAAATGAATGCAATAAGATATCAATTGGAGTAAACAATAAAATTCTGCTAAAAGCCTGATCAACTGTTAAAAGTTAAGGGAATAAACATGGAAAAACACTCACTTCTCCAGAAGAGAATTATCAACACGAAAATTATGCACCAAAAAAACAACAAGTTGGCGGAAATGTTGTGTATCTTTAGCTATGCATGCATGGATCTCCAGAACGAGAAGCACCACCTGGTGAAAACAATAAGAACTGCAACATCATATCCAAAACCCATAAAGACAATAAAAGTCTAGTCCAAACAACATTCTGGATGCTTGAACTGTTAAGATCTTTTAAAAGTAGTACACTCAAACTTCCCAAAAATCACTGATGCAATCACCAAGTAAACCAATATCTCAAAAGATAGTTCACAACCAACAACCAGAGTGTGAATGAAAGAAAATAGTCTACAGCAGAAGTAGAATATTACCTCATCAGAAGGATCAAAAGATAGTTCACAACCAACAACCAGAGTGTGAATCAAAGAAAATAGACTACAGCAGAAGTAGAATATTACCTCATCAGAAGGATCTGATAGCGCTTTCAGAAGAGTATCAAATATGTCATTCAGAAAACATAATACCTGTTTCACAAAGAGTACCACTATGTAGCATTAAAAATTAATTTTCAACACAGATAAATTTAGATTTAGTGAAAATTTACTCAAATGAAGAACTCAAAGAAGTGATAAAATCAATCTCCAAAACAAGTTTTTATTCTTTCAGTAAACATTACTAGAATCTAAATCCCAAGTGGTTTCAGTGTCACCAGAACCAGCTTAGATGCCAAATGGCTTGGTGAAATTGGATCTTTTTACGTGCTGTCCTACAGGTGGAGTACCAAACACCACGTCACAAATTTACCAACTATTTTTGTCATACCTCCTGATGAAACCAAATGAAAAAACATAGGTATATCAATGAAGAAGATTATTAGGGTTGATAACAATCATTGAAAAACCTTCGGTCCTAAGCAATGTGTTGGTCAAAGCTGACCATTCATTTATAACAGCCATAAACATTCTACTGCAATAACTGATGATGACAGATACAATGGCATCTTTCTGATCAAAGTCCATAACCAAGAAAGTGACAAGTTTCAGCTGCTTCAATCACTTACTGCATGTTTTTTTCTCCATCAGGCTATCCAACTGAAGATCTTGAATTCAATACTTCACCATGACATAAAATAACAATGGCTAGATAACCAAAAAGTACGAGGAGAAAATAAGAAATAGAGAGTGGAAAGCAAATCTACCTCAGCACGATGACGGTTTAAAAGGGTTGATATCCAATGCAATGCCTCTATTCGAGTAGCCTCCCATTCACTTTGTAATTGCCTGAGTTAAACAAGACAACAATGATTACAACACCAACTTTCTAGAAATTCTGCAATTTAGGGAAAGCCAAAACTAAGCATGTCTACTATTCCCCTCCTGAGGCAGTAGTGTAGTGCAAATAGGTATTCTGTTCTGTTTTCTCTATTATTATTCTCAGGTGATAAAAGCAACACCTCCTTGCAATGGAAAGGATTGCTCCAACATCAAAACCTTCCGCAGGATCAGCTTTGATTGCACGAAGTTCTTCGTTGGTTTCACGGGCAACCTTATGCCAAGTAGGAGAGAGCAAACGAAAAAAAATTAGGGAACACATTAAGCATTAACATGACATGCTTAGCAGGTCAACCAGACTCTTTTGACAGCCTTCAATCCACCTTACCACTCTGATTTTCTCTTCTTTGTCAGATATACAAGGAAGTATGGCTCCCAGTATGTCGGCATAATAAGGAACAAGTTGGTCCCCACCAAGTTTTACAAACTCATTTATCTGCATAGTAGAATGAAAATAAAATGTTGAAATGATAAGGCAAGCATAAAAGAATTATCAATACAATTCAAAATGTTATCTTCGTAAGTTTTAGAGTATGAATTCTAAGCAAAAAGGAAAGCACGTATACATCCACATTGACAGATACTTAAGCAGATATTCAAGACAAATTAAAATGTCGATAATTGTCTGAGCATATGTGTATACATGTTCATAGATGTTTGTTAAGCATATCTGTCCATAATGATTCAAACATACAACTGCATAAGAACCTCCTTTATTAGCTACAAGCAACTACTTAGCATTTTGAATCTTCTTACCCATGTGATAGCCGTTAAACGGGTGAATTCATCAGGAGAAGCTGCCCTTTGCACCAATATTTCAGCCATGCGACCATAATCTACAGACTTCAAGAGTAGCACTGTTCGAGTCAGAAAATTGAAAATGAACAAAAAGATTTGTTTTTATGTAAAACAATTGATGCAATAAGAATGTTTCAGTAGCTAAAAGATAAAAGCTCCTAAATGTTTAAATACGTGCACGAATACACACGTAAAATATAGACATAGAAAAGCAGTGCTTGCATAAGTTTCTAACAGCAAATGACAACGATATAGAAACTAAAGGGAATTAACATCAAGAGAAGTCTTACTGGGGAGTTCTTAATCTCCTGGAGAAACTCAGAAAGAGCAGCATCAGCTTGTTGACGTATCTCATGGCTTGAATCACTCAACATGTTGAACAAACCTGAGATGCAGAAAAATAATAAGTTGATCGGTCATATTTTAACTGTCCTGCAAAAGGATTTTATCAACTGCCAAAGTTTCATTTACCATCAAGAAAATCTGGAAGAAAACCAAGCATATCTATATCTGGAACACTGTCCAACACAGTGATCCATCCCACCAAAAACTGACGGACATATGGATTTAGGACATTCATGCGCTCTCTCAACAAAGGTATAAATTCTTCAATGCTGACGATGAAAACAGCAAGAAAGAAAAATAATAAATAGAATTGTTCATTTTCGATGCATCTTGCAATCTTTTTTGAACTGTTGATCATATATCCAACACAGCGCACCTGAACTGATCACTTTCAGTAACGATATCCTGCGTTATCATTATAGAATATGAGATAGAAATTCAAGTGTCATGTTTTATTCAATATATACAAGTATATGCTGAATTTGGATCCATACCTTTACAAGACGATCCAAAAGGTGGGCTGCACTTTGTACATTGCCATCTGAGTCCGCAGAAAGTTTACACAAGGCATCAAAAATCTGATTAAAAAATACGATAAAATCTCCTCTAACCACCTGCCAATTAATACACAAGAGAAACTTAAAACCCAAGAAACCGACAGAAAAGAATATCAATTTAACTTACAGAATCCTTGTCTCACCTTGGCAATGTTATACAGAGCTTCACAAGCATAATAGCGAACTCTACTGTCTTGGTCAGAAAATGAATTAAGCACAGGCGGCACAATTTGCTAAATAGATGCACCCAGAATAAGGAAAAAGAAAATAACTTTAGAGAGACAAGAATTAGATGGAAAACAACTTTGTTTGTCAAATGAAATAAAGATCCATTAACAGTCTGGAACAAAATAAACAATAAATGGAATAAATGTTTGCATATTGTTTGTCCGCACTAGTTCACAAAAATTGGAAGTATGGACTGTGGCGAACTAATCTAATGCACAATAAGATCAGATAATAAATCTGAATAATTATAAAATAACTGCAGAGCAGTATGCAAAAAATTAGGTTAGACTTCCTAAATCCTTCATGCATTCCCAGTATTGTCAATCCCAATTATAACGATTTCAAGTATGGCGAGCACCTTCATAAGCAGAGAGATAACAAGAAATATATATTCCACAAAATGATAGTTAGCAATATTCGTCTTCTACTGGGCACAAAAATCACATTAATATCCCCATTTCTAACATGACCAAACAAACTCCATATTATCACTTAGCTAAATTGAATTATTTTGTACTTAGGACCCCAAGGTAGATCCTAGAATAGCATAAATTCTTGAATTATTTCAGGGTCATTAGATGCATCTTGATCTTCTCACGAAACGGAATTGCTAGCATTGAGAAAATGGCTCCAGAATCTCTGGAAATATCTGCCTGACCATATCATTTTCCCAAGCCTTCAATTGCTGGAACATGAAATCTCCCAAGAGTAATTTCGAAAGGAATGTATGCCTATGTCTCCCTCTCATTATTCTTACTCCTTTCCTAAGAGGCACCGTCGCTTTCCAGTCTTAATAACTTTTGAAACAATCAAACTCTCCAGATTCTTCAGTTTGCCTCGTATATAAGTAGGAATCCACGCATGGGCCAACATAATTTCTACCCTAATCGCATATCCATAGTTCTTGATGTATTTGGACCCCAAGGACCCAAAATGTGAAAATTTATTATGCTAAAAATAATCAAGAAGACACCAATGACATAAGACTAATAAGAATAAGAAGAAACAAAAGTATGAAAGTACATAGAGAAGCAAGTCAGACCACTTACTTCAAGATGTTGGGCTGCTTCACCACTCAACCCTACTGTAGCAGCAGCTAATCCTATCAATCCTCCCTACAGTTAATTATATTTTTCAACAAAAGTCTCAAAAACCAGAATAACCGAAGATAAAAGAAAATTCATAAATCCCCATACATAACTGAAATCATCCATTAATCTCAATGGAAAACGAACCTTACGCTGGTTGGCCTGCGGAGAGTAGGTGAACTCCGTGGTCAACAAATTGATCACGGCCGATATCTTCTCGTGATCTCCAATAGCCGCCAGCTGCTTCACTATCCCCTCAAGCTAAACAAAACACACAGATTCAAAAATCAAAAACCATTTCAAAACCCTAGAAACCACAACCAACCACCTCGAAAAGAGAAAGAGAAATAAACTTCCATACCTCGAGAGCCGCATTCTTGCGCTTCTCGTAGAGCTTGTCGGCGAGATTACGGATGACGGAGGCCGGAATCACGGAGAGCGCTTCGGCCATGTCACGAACGCCGCAGTCTTCAGAGACCAGAGAGCGAACGCCACAGAGAGAGGTGCAAATAAACACCAAACCTTCACACACAGTGTGTGTGCGATGCCGTCGAGAGAGAGCGATGATTTCAAAAATTTTCTGAGAGAAAACCGAAACCGAAATCCAACTGATCTTCGTCTTCTGCTCTTATGAATCCAACCATTTCAGAGAAACGTTTCGTTTTCTCATTTTTCTTTTCTAATTTTCTTTTTGTTTTTTTCCCCCCAGAAATTAAGGAGAGGAATATATATCAGATGTGGAGATAAATAGGAAAAAATGAAATCGACGGTAATTAAGAACTTACGAGCGAGATGATCCTTTCCTTTTTTTTTTTCCCACTGTACACTACAGTAAAATAGTCAAAACTCAAAACTACCGTGTAAACTTATTAAGAATCCATCCCAATATAAATTAGTTCAATGGGATATAACATCATCGTAAGTCGTAACAATACAACATGCTACTTTATTCAAGTATTCAAAATGATCTACGTAAAGAAAGAAAATAATAATAATAAATAACTTTTTATTATTTTCTATATTTTTGTAAAGGCGAAATTAATTGTGAAATCTGTATTTTTCCTTGGTTTTCTAAGAAATAAAAAATTTAAGGTGACATCAATTTGGATTTGGATTGTTTAATACAATGTCAAATGCGGATGCAAAGTCAACTTTGGTAGCCTCGTAGGCAAAGATACCAGTCTCGGTAGACTTGAAGTTTTCCTTCCTTTTCTTTTTTAATAAATTGATGTCATTGTTAACTCAAAATTTAAAATTAGGGACTTCATGTAAAATAGTAATGCTTATTTAATAATAAAGAACAAATAAGCAAAATACAATTGACTCCTTTAATAATTTATGTTGCTTTATTATATGATTCTTTAAAACCACGTTGTACCTTAAAAAAAGCATGTAGGAAAGAACTACTGTGTGTCTATTGTATACTTTTAGTTGGTTTATGACGAAGACATGGGCCTAACCTTATCTTGTTGGATCTAAAATTCCTTCTACCACGGGACCAAACGCAAGTAATGGCAAAGCAGCATTAGTCCCATTTTATTTTTCCTTGTCAACTTATTCAATCTGAACTAAGATAAGCTGACTAGGATGAAGCAGAAAGGTTTTGAATTGTAGTTTGTTTGTGACGAAGCTTTTGAATTGTAGTTTGTTTGTGACGTGTTATTGTCTTTTAAGAGCGTGGAAATGTCAAAAAGCTGCATCTTTCATTTTCTAATTTCTAGTCATGCAGCTTCAATTTCCAGGTGTGTAAAAGTTAGCCTCAACACATACACGTTGCTTCTATTCTTGAGCTGTTAGAATCAGAAAAGGGCATTGGAGGAGCTCACCAAAAAATCATAAATTAAGTGGTTCAAAATTCTAATTTATTCCCAATCCCAAAACATATGGCACATCTACTATGAACTTTTAAGATATGGGTAGCCTGATTATGTTATTGTTAGTATATACCTTGCAGTTAATTTTAGTTGTATATTTTATTGTATAAAATAATTTTTCCAATAGTTACATCATCAAATAGATGAATCTATTAATTACCGGTTTTCAGGCTTGAATGGCTTTAGTATAATTCTTTTTTCAAGATTATGCTCTTTGGTTTGAGCTTCTAGTCAATAATCAATATTATTGCGGAATCTAACTTTGGTAATTTGCTAAATCTACGCTTACGAATACCATCAAAATTGTGCCAACCACTCTTTTCTCTGCGTGTTTTAATACGGATTGGACTTCTCACCTCAATCTTTTCTGCTTACCGTTTTAGTTGACAAATTTTGTTATCGTAATTTTATTTTATTGCTATTTTACTATGTATTAATTTTTGGATTATTTTTAGTTCCATATTATTATTATTATTATTATTATTATTATTATTATTATTATTATTATTATTATTACGGTTTGAATTGCTTTTTACATATTTATTTCGTGTTAGTTTGTCTTTTTTCTCTCAAACTTGCATCATTTTTATATTATCTCATATTAGGGCTTAATTCAATACCACAATTTATGCGTGCAAATTTTTTAATTATTACTTATGTTATTTTACATTATTTTTTACCTGTCATATCTGCATGTGGGTCTATCAAAAACAGTCTCTCTATTATGTAGGGGTAAGATTGCATACTATAAGACCTCCCTAGATCTCTCCTCACTACGAAACTTCATACTGAATTTGATAATGATAATAATAATGATGATTGTGTATTGTGCTGGCCAGATAAGTTTGGAAAGGATTGTTTGGGATCAAGAACTGCTACACATGAAAATATAAGTAATACCGTCATTTTGTTTTCTTTGTAAATTGACAAAAAAGGTCTGCTAGTTAAGCCATTTTCTAATCAAATTCGTCCGTCCATGTGTACAAATCAAACAAATATCTAAATATGAAAATGTATTGTCGTTATACAATGCAAAACCTTCTCTTTGGTAGCTTGGCATGATAAATAGGTAAGTGCTCCTTCCTTTTCGTTGAAATTGATGCCAAATGTTACATGCTATTATCATTAGACAGTGTCGTACCAATGATACGGATCAAACCCAATTTTATATGGGTTGCTTAGTTCAAAGTCAAAAGGGAATCGTTGGTATAATTAATTGGATGATATGATTATTCATCCAATTAATCATATCACTAAATGAAAAACGAATTTGGCCTGATTAGCAATTAATGCTACATTGAAACCAGGCTTATGAGATCCGTTCTGTTCCGGTTGGTACCGGCCAGAATGTACCATACCGATCAGAGAACGGAATTCGAATCTCAACCTTGGTACCAGCTGATACTGGGGTTTTTCATTGGGTATCGGCCGGTATCCAACATTCCGGAAAATTTCAGAATTTTTAAAAACTCCGAGGATTAATCTGCAAAAAAAAAAATGTATATAATTTTACCCAACCCCCCGACCTTCTTCTGCTACTCTTTCTTTCTTCTTCATTTCTTCTACTCTTCTTCTTCTTCTCTCTAAGCCTCTCTCTCTCACTCT
>JANVCQ010029013.1:0-11971 GCA_025531925.1 Erythroxylum plowmanianum
AGATTGTTAAGTCAAGAAGACTTCACTATTAATTTTGATGACAATCAAATAATAATAATCATAGAAGTATGTGAATTGTTTTAAGGAGTTTGTTAAGTGTACAGATAAATGTAAGTAACACAAATCATCAACTTAAGACGATATATGGTCAAACCCCGACGATACTTAAGACTCAAAACGGTCAACACAAGAAGATACAAGGTCAACACAAGAAGATACAAGGTCAACATAAGAAGATACAAGGTCAATACAAGACGATATGAGGTCAACTCAAGATGATACTTAAGTAAAAGCTGAAGATGACAAAGCGTCTTAGATAGACTAGACAAAAGCGTGACACCAGACGAAAGCGTGACACTAGACAAAAGTGTAACACTAGACGAAGCATAACACCAGATGAAGCATAATACCAGATGATGCAAATGAAAAATACTCTAGAACATCAGTTAGTTAGTTAGTTGGAGTTAGTTACATGACTCAACTAATATCGGTTTCTAGAAGATTCGAGAAGCAGATTTCTCAAAGAAGATAGTTGCAGATTTAGGTTATAAATACTAGTTATAGTCGTAAACTAAAAATATATATAATACAAGAGAGAAAATCTGATTGCACAAAACTTACTTAGAGAAACTCTATACTCAAGTGCGAAAGAAAGAGAACAAATACATCTGTAACGTGAAACTCAAACAATATCTTTCCAAGTGAAAGAAAGGATAGAGCCTAGAGAGGCTAAAGAAGCAGATAAAGAATACTTTATGTGGGAGATCTGAAGAGGCTCTGCAAGAGTAGAAAGAATACTTATAACGTTGACGAGTATAGTGAAATCTCAGACAAACTCTAAGGACTGGACGTAGCACAAGGTTAAGGGTGAACCAGTATAAATCGCAGCATCTTATTCTCTATCCCTATCTTTTTAATTTTTTTGTTATTAGAAGAATAGATATTAATTTTTGCTATTGCATTACTCATCAATTTAAGTGAATTGTTTTCTAATCATTTGAATTTGCAAAGAAATTCAAGAAGTTTCTAAAGATTAATATCTTTGACGATTTAACACAATTCAACCCCCACCCCTTTCTTGTGTATTCTACATATTATACGTGATTTCTATATTAATAAGTGATTTGCTACATGTAACTCATGTTGTGATTCATTTTGAAGTATTCTTATTTGACATGTTTGTTGATAAGCTAAAAGTCACCAATGAACTCTTTATGAATTACTCTGAAAAGTAATCCAGTAGATGTAACTTATACAAACTGAAGTTTACAATATTCATCAAAGACTTTGCCACCATTCTCATAATGTACCAGTTAAACGAGAAGCAAACTCAAATAAAATATCCTTTAAAGGATTATTAGGTCGAGTCATTTGTAAATCAATCCAAACAACAAATTTATGGAGACGTTCCCTCAATTTTTTAGGTAGAAAATCATCTAATGTAAACTAGGGACTTGAAAGTAGGTTTGGTTAGAGTTGGTGCTGGTGGTGGTGAAGGCCTAAAAAGTTTAGTTCCTGTGGACTCAGTTTTGTTGATTTCAGGCTTAACTTTTATAGGTTAAGGCATGGTATTCATGAATTGAGCTAGATCTGTCAATTTAGCAAACTGTGCAGATTCATCTGAAGATGGTTCTGACACTTTAGATGGTTCAACTATTGTAGATGATTGTTTAGAGATGCTAGAATCCTCAGAGGAGCATTCTCCATCAGATATCTCAGGAATAGTTATTGATGCAATAAAACTCAAAAAGGCATTCAACATCAGATATGATAGAAACAGATGCTGATGCAAGAGTTACTATGAAATCTATCTGAGTAGATTTATCTTTCCCAGTAGATGGAGGAGGTTGATGCTTGGTGGAGAAGAAGGTGGTGTGTGGCTCTATAAGGGTTTTTTTTCCACAAATCTGTTAGTTTAGTGTATGGATCTGGAGGTTTAGTGTGTGAAGGTGATGCTTCAGGAGACTTTTTAGGCTTAGGCTTTGATATAGTCAATTTGGGCCGAGTGGTGGTAGGATGGATATACTGACTGATCGAAGGATAATTGAACTTGAATACCTTTTCACAATCAACTTCTTCAGGGGTATATAGGTGGAGAATAGATTGGTGGGATAGGATAGGTTGGTGAAGGATAGATTGGTTGGTTTATTGGAAAGGATGTAGGATACGCTACATAAACAGTCTTAGACTGTTCTTTCCATATGTTAGCTTCTTTGAAGAAATTCTTTCACCTTTCTAAGTTCTTGATCCTTTATGGTAAATTTAGGGCCAAAATATTGAGTGTTGACATAGTGTCGAAGAGTCGCATCAAGTTGGGCCATTTGAGATTTGTAAGATTTGTACAATTTCAAGATCTTCGCAAAGACTGTATCAACTCAATGGTGTGTAGTGTGTGTTTGGTAAGTCAAACCATCAAGTTTGGAATCAATTTGTCGAAGGACTTTGTTCTGAGTGAAATCATTCTCAATGTACCAGTTGAGAGTTTCATCACCAAGAATTGATAGCATAGTTCCATAAGAACTCATGTCCGAGGCACGAATATAAGGGTTAGAGATAAACCTTTGTTAATCATTACTGCATCTTTCTGGTGGAGGAAAGTCTTCCTCATAAAGATTAACCGTCATGCACAGAATTGGAGAAGGAGTAGGAACAACTAGAATAGAAGGAATAATTGGCTAAGGAAGTTTGGAGATTGACTCTGGATATGTCAGAGGTTCCTTGTTAATAACTTTGAGCATTTTGCGAACACTTCTAGGTCTTAGGCTTGGATTTTCAATCCAAGGTTCATAAGCATCACGATCATCAAGGTGACAGTGAACTGTTCGAGTAGCTCGACAAGTAGAGATCTCTTTTCTTTTGTTCTTTTTTTTCCTTCATCATCGATTATAAAGCTTATCATCATCATCACTATCTGAATTAGGGTTCAAACATACATCACAGTCAGGTTCGTAAATAGAGGGATCTACATCCCAAATAAAATGTCTATGATGATTATTAAAATAGACTGATTCTCCATCAAATTTGAAATAGTGGATCAAAGGTCCATCTTTACCTTCTCTATGAGAGAACCCTGGTTGAATCATTAGAATAAGGCCTGATGTATGAGAGGATCTAGATTGATCTTCATTGGGCCTCGCATAGATGGATTTCACAATTTCATCTTATAAGGTCTTTATAATAAGTGGAGTAGTGGTGTGAAAAGAATGTCTATAAGGGGCATGGAATAGCTTTTGGTAGTTAATGATTTATTTAGTACGCATCAACTTTTCAAGCTCCATCGATAGTTACTACTTCGAGACCTGGATGATGGTAGTCTAATCATAAGCTTTATCTGCTACCATATACAAAGCATCAGAAGTGAAGTTTGGAAAGTTGAGATCTATGGCATGATTCTGTAAACGATAGAACATCTAGTGATGTAGAGTAGCCATAATGGTTATAGGATCTTGCTCTGCTCTAGTGATCTAGATCTGAACTTAAAGTCGTTCAAACAAAATGGGACCATCTAGACTAATGTTGAAATCAGGGGTGATGGTAAGGACGATACTTCCATTATTGAGAGTAGTCAACAAGGTACCAATGAGTACGTTTTGGTACATTGTTTAGGCAATGTCTAAAAGAGATATCCTGATTGTACCACGTATTCCCTTTCTTCCACAAAGGGTGAGAACAAGACATATAGCTCCAATACGTAGGTGTGTATGGTTCTACTTCCTTCAAAGAGAGATAGGCTCCTTTAGGATCTTAAGCTTCATGTACTACTCTGCTGATGTTGCTTACAATCCACATTATTCTAAATAAAAACTTTGGATAATTTCTTTTACTTTAGGATAGTGTGTGGAGAGGATAGTGCGTAGAATTTTTGTCCAAGAATGATCACGAGAATATATACAATTAGAAATATTATTTTTTTAGGTAGATGAGTTATTTCTACAAGATGTTCTATACAATTAGATAAAGTGCGGTTCACAATAGAATGAAGATTAGCTATAGAAAAGGTTGAAGTAAGATGAACAGGGTCACTCGGTAACAGATTCCTGTCTTATGATACCTCCTTACTCACTCTCATCAAGAATATTGTACTCATGGTCAATAACACTTATGGCTCTAATACCAACAAGGCAACCCCTAGTTGCAAGGCACGGGGACTAATAGATCTAGTGTTTAGGAACATATAATCTATTAGAAATCAGGAAAAACAAAATTAGATCAGAGTGCAAATTCCAAGTATGCTAGCCGAGATACACAAGCACTTATGGGTTCCATAGTGCCACGTGGCACTTATATAACAATGTGAGACCCATTTGTTTAAAATTAGTTATTAAAATGATTAAACATTTTATAAAATTAAATACAAATAAATTTAATTTAATTCTAAATGTAATTAACCTAGTAAATTCATTCTACATCAACTTGTGAGTTCCAACAAATCCAAAACCAAATATCTTCCTAAATCCTAACACGCAAATGAACAAATAACCAAAATTTAAAGTCAACGACCCATCTAAGTAGTTTAATGTCTTCTTGTCCAAAAGATCTTCCTAAATCCTAACACGCATATGAACAAATA
The DNA here is from genome assembly GCA_025531925.1 of Erythroxylum plowmanianum. Classification (NCBI taxonomy): domain Eukaryota; kingdom Viridiplantae; phylum Streptophyta; class Magnoliopsida; order Malpighiales; family Erythroxylaceae; genus Erythroxylum; species Erythroxylum plowmanianum. The sequence goes on from JANVCQ010029013.1 coordinate 4,571, forward strand.
ATCAAAATTTAAAGTCAACCACCCATCTAAGTAGCTTAATATCTTCTTGTCCGGAACAAACTCATTCCTACTCAGCTAAGAGAAGTTTGATGATCTCATATTCTCTGGCCTCTGTTTACCCTTCTTCTCTAAGAAAGCTTCAGTAAAACCTTAAAAACTCTTTGTTATAACTTCATAACTATATTTATTTTCTTCATCTCCATCTCCATTCTCATACTCTCATAACCATCCTTATTTTCTTCATTGCCATCTCCATCTTTGTTTCCTCCACCCTTACAAACCCATCTCCCAAAAGCTTAATCACACTCACACCTCCTTCATTGCCTCTCTTTGCCTATTCTTCCCCATCTCTTTGATTGCTCTCACAACCTCACCACTCTCACTCCTATAATCAACCTTAGCACCATAATCACCACTCAAATTGGGCTTCACAACAAATTTTGCTCAACTTTGTTGTAAAATTTCAATCTAGGTGTGTAATACTTCACTCCAATTGTAGTAGGTACTCTAATTCTAACCCCACTCAAATTACTAGTTGGTTTTAGATTGCAATTTTCAAAAAAAAAAAATTTAGTGATGATAGGATAACTTTAAAACCATTATTAAAATTCTCCATATAAAAACTCTTAGGGGGTGTTTGGTTTGAGCAAGGGGTTGGGTATGGATATTGGTATAATAGTAGAAGGGGATGAGGATGGGTATGAAAAATAAAAAAAAATGATGTTTGGTTTGTAACTTGGGTTTCTGTATTAATACCAATAATATTGTTTGGTTTGTTGCATTAATGGGAATGAAAGATAATATAATACTATTTTTACCCTCAATAAAAATGAAAATAATTTGTCCTTCATATGTTTATTGGAGCTATCTCCATATGTTTGTAAAAAATGAAAAGAATGAGAAGATGACAGTTCGATGATGGTAAGGAGAGTATTAAGGCGATAAATAGCAAACATTAGATTGGAATGAAAACTTGATACCCACCCCTTTTGGTGGGTTTAGTAGATTATCAAATTTAATGAAATAAATAAATTCTCTTGGAATTGAAAACCCCAAAGTAAACACTATTTTTTATAATTATTTTATTCCTTCATTCTCAAATCCTCAAACCAAACGCCCCCTTAGTTTTTCTCGGTCTTTGTTATCGCCGCGTCACTCTCTGTCTCTTGTCCTTGTTATCGATACCTTGAAACAGACATAGATCTTGCTTATTGGATCTTAGTTTTACACCTTTTCCGAAGCTTCTCCATTTTGTGGTGGCACTGAACCGTTACGAAGGAAATGGTGTGGAGAAAAGGGAGATTTGGGGCTTTTATTTAGGATTAATTAGTTAATTAAGCTAATTAGTTAGATTAATTACAATTAAGATTATATTACATTATATTACACATATTGTAATAATTTTAATAATTAATTTTAAACAAGTGAGTCCCGTAGCATTATGGAAGCGTCATGTGAAATTTAAGGACTCACAATAATATTAAAATATTATAAAATTTTGACATGTCAATGATGACGGGATAATCAATAATAACGTGGCATAATACTGATTGCGTTATGTTTCGATCATCTTTTTTATTAACATAGGGTTCAATTTGAACATTTCTAAAATGGTAAGGTTTAGTTTAAATGCTCTCAAATGTAAAGGTTTAATTTGTCATTAGAAACAAACCTTAAGGTTATTTTTACCATTTTTGTCAAAATAAATAAGGCTTTATAATTATCTCTTGTACCATTTTTTGCAACCGATTCATGACGTAGTAAGTATCCTTTTAATAACTTTATATTGCAAAATGATACTAAGGATAATAGTAGAAGATTACTTAAGACATTTTATGAACATTTACGTACATATAATATCTTTTCTCAATTATAAAAGACGTTCCATTTTGTTCAATCCTTAAACCTAATATTAGCTATTATATTATTTTCTTTACAGTATTTTTCTAATTAAAGCTTTGTCTAAAGAATTCAATTTTAGAAAAAATAAACATGAAAATTTTTGGAAAGAAACTCAATTTTATATTTTTCATAAAGCTTTGTTATTCTTAAAACTTAAAGGAATTTTAAAAATTATGGAAAAATTTTCAATGTAAATAGTGTTATCAAAGATTCTAAAAGTTAAATTGTAATAAAGCTAAATGATATGTTTCTTAAAGTTAAATTTTAAAAATTGAAAATGAACCTAATTAAAGACATTAAATAAGAGATGTAAACAATATAATAACATCTATTAGCTAATTTGATAAAAACTAAAATTTTACATAGTTATATACTTTTTAAATACAACATATAAATTATTTTAAATATGAAGTATAAAGGCATTGGTTAATATATAATCCTAATTTTATGCAAGTTATTTTTATATGATATTTAGGTAATGTTTCATGCTCTTCTAACACAGGAAGACAAAATACTTGTGGAAAGACAATTTTTATTCTAAATGAAATGAAAACTTTTTATCCTAACTCATAATTTCTTATCAAAGAAAATTAGTAGAAATGTGGATAAATTAAGTGTATCTCAATTTGTAACAAAAATTAATTATATTAATTGATATCTCTCTAAAAATTTTAACCTGAAAATCTGTACATGTATTGAGGATAATACAATGCATATTTGATGAAAAATTTAAAAATATATAACGAGAAAATTATTTTTATGGTTTTTGTTAATATATTGCGTCACCATGACGTGTCAACGTAAAATTCACATGGAATGTTGCATAAGCTAATCTGGCCCACTAATAACCCAAAAGAAGAACATACGTCATTTTTTAAAATGATTTTCTCTTGTTGGTTATTAGGTAAAATAATAAATAACAAAATGAAGGATCAGAATAAAGTTTATTAGGGAATTAGTCCATGTTTTGGTGCTGTAGATGTGGAGAAGGAGCATAGACTCTACAACTTTTGGACCAACAAAATATGCCAAAGGCTGGGGTAGAGATGAGAGTTCAAAGTGAGTTTTGAAGAACAAGAATTGATCAAAGATTGTGCAAATTATGCATTTCTATCCTCCAATCATGCGTATGTTCTTCTCTTAGTGTTTAGCTATTTTGACTTTCTGATGTAACTGTAGTACCGCCTTCCATTTCCGAGGTGGTCTGCGGCGTAGTCTGTGAATCTGAACACAAACATTATAACAGGATTAACATCTGCCCAAAAAGGGTAACTTCTGCACATACGCACACAATAATCTACATAAATTCAAGGTCAAAATAAGCAACAGTAAAATGAGACAGCAGCAGAATCATTTTAGATGCTTGGGATTATGAAGCTTTTGACTTCATTCCTAATATGGTTTTGAGAGCACCTGGATTTGAACTCTGACCAAAGACAAGATTGATGCTTTTTAACTCTCTCAACTTAGAATAAGGTTGTCTAACAATAGCATGACCATTTCCTGTGGTATGGCAAATCATGATTGTCTCTGTTAGTGTTATCGACGTTAGATACTTTAGTATAGGAGGTGGGCCTCTCAGCAACTTGACTGCATCTTCAGAGATGATGATACCGAAGCCACATGCAGTCACTATTTCTACACTAGACAAATATATACATGCTTCTCTGTCATCACTTGACACAATTGACCCATTATTTGGGTCAGTCATCGCTGCAATAACAAGACAGCTCATCCACATGGTTGAGGTTACCCACGTGGCCCCCCTACGCCTCGTATCATATCCCAAACACTTCTATATATCAATAGCAAAAAGCTTATGCTGACATTTTTTTTCTCATAGTTCATATGAAACCTACGTCACTAACGAATATGACAAAGAGTGTAATTAGTTACCAGTAGAAGAAGGGAAGGATTGTCTTGGTTGTGGAGGGAATACATTTGTTAAAGATCCCTTTGCAGAACCTGGGTAGTATACATATGAGGGTCCAGGTGCACGTTGAGTCTGATGAGTTGGAGAAAGCAATCCTCTTGGAGGAAGCAAAGAATAGCCATAGTAGTACGGTGGAATCACGGAAGAGGAGGCTCCGTACATTTGTTGATAGTAATGAGGCTGTTGAACTTGTGGGTTGTAGACAACCTGCAAATTAACCCATCGAAGTTATGCTTTGAATTAATCAAACGCTGAATTCAACAGACAGACAGACCTGGTGGTACCCATAATCAGGAATGCAGTGCGGGTACCTGCAAAAGTAGAATCAATTAAATTTACAGAGAAAATTATCTCAGAATATACTCCATCTGCCCCTGGGACCTACCATGAAAACAACTGTTATCAACAGATGATGTTGGCTATGGTAGATACTGAATATTAAATGTGATACCACGACATGATCAAGGAGAAACATATCTTTTCAATTTCAGATGAATCCTTAGTATCATGTTGAAGGAAGACATAGTTCTTTTAACTGTTTAATTTATATTCATGGTCGAATATTACGGCTCTTTTAAGATACAGGTGACCCACAATCCTTGTCTACCAGGAGAGCGCAGCATTTGGATACGTCACTATCATTTCCTTATTCGTGCACACATATTCAAAGTAGCAAGATATATGACCCCCAAACTCCAAAGAGCATTTGTGAGGTTGTCCAAAATCATATGTACAACTAAAGCTACCAACCAATCCCTGTCCCATGAAATGGTAGGCCTAACATACGAGTTTGGGATACAAATGGAAACGTAAAACATTGATTAGGATTGAAGCTACTTCTACTTGGGATGAACAGCCTATATATACGTTGAAACTAAGAGTTCTGATGAAAACAACAATGAGCATTTGTTTAACTAGAAGTAGGTACGTATTAGAATATTACGCATGAATGATTTTCCGCCATAGTGATCAATTAGTAGTAGTACATCTAAGCGAAGCGAGCATCATAACTAAATAATTCCCAACGTGCAAGAAACTAGTGAGCTAGCTAGCAAGCGGACCTCTGCATTAGAGAATAGGTAGGGTCACAAAGTCGTATAGTAGCTGTGAATGAGCATGTTCACGCTTTTGCACTTGAAGGAAGGAGCGTTGCAAGCAGCACCACCACCTAAGGTTTTACTGATTTATCTTTGTGGTGGTGGCAACAGATACAAAGTAATGCGCTATATATTTACTGGCTGACAACAACTGTTCGCAGGGACAAAAAACTTAACCATAGGAAAACACGTCCAGTTTTAGACGGTATGGACCATTTCCTACAAATCTGTACGATCACTAGATTCTGTAATAAAGCATGAAGTAACAACTAACCCGTAATGTGGATACATAACAGGTGGTGGTGGTGGCGAAGGCACTGTTGTCGCTGGTTCTCTATATGACTGTGCACCCTGTGGGGAATTTCCATGAAATGGAATATTGCTGTCTTGTGACCTTCCTGTAAAGTTAACAAATACATTTGGAATAATGTCATTACACATACACGTTGTAAAAAAATTTTGATTTGATATGGGACTGATGATCATTTTAATTTTGTATCAGAATATGACTGATCGGACCACGTGGCGGCGAAGGTCTAGGCCATCCAAGTGAAGCGATGTTACAATTTGCTCTTCTCCCGTCGATCATGGGGTTTGGATCAGAACAGGCCCTTCTAGCTGATTCTGGATCACTAAAAGTTACCTAAACATTTATATGAACCATCGAAACAAGGTATTAACCACAACAATGCATAAGGAATCTCAGAAGTGAATAATGTGGCATGGTACTGAATAAACTTACAAATCCGTATCCTTTAGATTTCCCTGTGTTTTTGTCAGTGATGATCACAGCCTCAAGAATCTCTCCAAACTGCTCGAAATATGTGCTCATTTCTTCGGTTGGGGTCTCCCAAGCAAGTCCCCCAACAAAAACTTTAGTAAACGTGGTGTCTCCGAACTGAGATCGATAATGTGGATAAGCCATGGCATGCAAATGATATCAGCTCACAATTCGGGAAGCCTCCTTGTTATGCATGAACTATCGATACATCACTCATATAGACATAAATTTCACATAGCTTGTGCCTGGCATGCGTGCCCTAATAACTCTTTTTATCCATTGGAATACCAACATGCCTTATCATTCCCCACGATCACACCAAAAAGGGGCACTGGACGAGATTTGTGACCAAGAAAATGATAGATGGAGCTAGTTTAGGAGATGTGGATTGAGAAATGAAAAAGCGACGGGGCAAAAAGGTGGCCTAGAGAGAGAGGAGGTTCCGATTCTGCAAACTCTTAGTTGCGGTCTAAGAAAAAGAAAAAGATGAGAGACTTGGAGACAGAGTGGGAGTGGAAGTGGAAGGAGTTGGCTTGGCTTTGTAATATGAAAAGGAAAGAAGCACTTGAACCTTTCGTCTCTGTCACTGCATTAATATACTCTCCCACCGTCCAATCAATTATAATCCCTCCCTTTCCCTCTCTTCAGAACTTTCACTTTGCTCTTCTTATTCTATGTTCCCTCTTTGGTGGGTTTTGCTCCAATAAACACTTCGTTCCCATGGTATGGTACGATATGGACTCGATCACCATTTTTAAGTCAGAACCAGACCACTAAGAATCTATGCAGAACATCTAAAAAAACAATCATAGTTTGAACCATTGCTAGTTTGGATATAGTCCACCGAGTTGAAATTAATTCTAATTATTTTCGCCAGTTCTTAACAGCTTTAAAATTAATCCAATACTAAAGGCCTCTTGGCGAAATTCTGATTATAAAAAATCTGCCATTATTACAAGATTGAGATGAATTTGTAAAAAGTAGCAGGATCTTAGTTCCATATTCTAGATCAAAATTAATCTAATACTAAAGGCCTCTTGGCGAAATTCTGATTATAAAAAACCTGCCACTATTACAAGATGGAGATGAATTTGTAAAACGTAATGGAATCTTAGTTATGTATCCCGAATCGAATATGTAAGGACAATAAATCAAAAAATATGAAAAATACCTGATTTCGGTTCTATAACTTCAACAAATTTTTCGAAGTCGAAATGAGTGTGAATCCACCGCTATCTTTACGGAAACTACTTACCGGGACATGGTTAAGACTTTCTACAGTTTTCTCAAAACGTAAGCTCTCTTAACAAGTCAAAAAATTCCTATACTTACGAATGACATGAGCAACTGTAGGAGACCTTAACCTTTATATATAGCATCAAAATTAGGTCTCTTCATCACAAGCCTGATATGAGTCCGATTTATACTGATCGAGATCTATTTTTGACTTAGATTTCGACCCATTAATTTAGATCATTTATTGGATCACTTTATTATTTATATCCGAATCAAATTACAGAACTTAACTAATAAATTATTGAAAAACCGAAAAATGCAATTAAATATTGTCCAACATTATGGACAATGTCAAAAATATCTAACATTCTTCCCCTTGGACAATACTTAATTGCAGTGTTGACTTTAGTTGAAAACAGTTTTAAAACTCGATTAAGTCACGCTACTGTATT
>JANVCQ010029023.1:0-11970 GCA_025531925.1 Erythroxylum plowmanianum
TATCATACCACGTGAGACCCAGCTGAAATAAATCCACATACCCCAAATTCCACCGTATATGAAAAGAAACTCAGCAATTAATATTTAGCTCACAACAAAACATCATTCGCATTCCACCAAGGATGTTTCGATGATACACCTCCACTACTTCCAAGTGAATCATGCAGGCTGTGCAGAATCTCTCAAGGATGGTTTTTCCCAAAACACAAAAATCAGCTCATGCAAGATGTATCAAGTATAGTATCTCCAGAAAAATTCAAGGACAAAGAAATTCAGCACAAAAGAAAGGTTGCGCAGCCCCACACCATCACATGTGACACACACTCTTTGAACAACCAATCAATAATTCCACTGCATATTTTAATTCCAAGACACCAACGGTGATGATACACCAAAAGCTATATAGACATCTCAATTAATGCAGTGTATTTCCCAAGGAAAAATTAACGCATGCCCTCCACCCTTTTGTGCAAGATAACTTCCTTTATCTTATATCTCAAAAATCATACATCCAAAACTAGACTTCTTTTTCACTCTTCCATTATCCAACAACAACGTGATGCACTTATACTTTTATTCAAGATAGACTTCTTTCACATATGAACTATTATCAAAAAATCCAATTCAAATAAAAAATATCACATAGCTACACCTCATCTTAATTTGAATTTTAAGATTTGCAATATCTTGAAGATCTAATAATCAAACTGCCAAAATTAAATAATAAGATATATAATAAATATCTTAATAATCTCCCCTTTTTTGGCATTTTTGTCACAAATAAGAAACTCCCCCTTAAACCAACATCGAGTTCCAAAGAACATCCATCAAATTCTTCAAATTCTTCAAACATGTAAAGAGGCAATAATGACCAATCATCCAAATTTCTTCCCCTTGGGACAAAAAGATGTCAAAAAGCAAGACGAATAGGCATACATGTACCTTGAATCTCCCCCTGAATGGAACATTCAACATAAACAATCTGATGTCTCCTCCTTGGGATAAAAACATAATAATAACAATCACCAATAGATGCAGTGGAAGAATCATAAGTACGTCAAGATGAAAAATTAGCACCATTCAAAACACTGAGAGATATGCCTGAAAGATAGAGAGATACCCGAGATAGATCCATACCGATGAAAGAGCTGAGAAGTCTTTGGTGGATCCAAATAGAAGTCACAATACAAACTACTAAAAAGATGAGACGACAATAGCTATATAAAACTAAATAACAAAAAACTCTTTTTTTGTTTTTGTTTTTTGTTTTTAACAACAACAAAAAATAATTCAAAAATGTAAAGCACACTGTCCCTGTGCCCCTCGAAGAATCTCAAACCTGGGCTTACACTTTGGCTCGAATGAAGATGTATAACATAAGTAGCTTGCAAGTTCTCGATAATCAACCCTTTTTCTTTCTCTTGTTTTCTTCTTTCGCTCATATCTCCAATAACATTTTCTGTTGGATGGTTTCTTCAAATTCAATATGAAGAACCTCGATTCAAATCAGCTTTCATTGTTTTAGTTGGTTCATCATCCGAAGTAACTGAAAGTTCTTCAGTTACTGCGGTTGCTTCCTTAACAGTAACTAACTGTAAACCCCTTTCTGCAACTGCTCCATCTGCAGTAACTAGCTGTAAGTCACTTTCTGTAGTTACTTCATCTGCAATAACTAACTGCAAATCTGGGCATTTTCTTATTTTTCCTTCACTACGTTTTTGTGCTTGTACTTTACCCTTTCTAACCCAAGCTTGCTTCGATACCATGGGATGCTGGTGGAAATTTAATAGAGAGTGTCTAGATTTTTTATTTTGACCCCTTTGAAACATAATTTGCAACATCTTGTAGCATTTTGGCCTTATGTGCCCGATAACTCCACAAAAATGACACGTCGGTACAAATCAATAATTCTTTCTCGATATTTCTTCTTCTTGGATAGATCTGGACATAGTATTTTTGTCTTCATTCACTTTAGAGCACTCACCCTTATAACCAATGCCTTGAAGATCCCCTTTAAGTTTATCAATTTCTAACAACTTTTCTAGCTTTTCGATACCTCCATTTAACATTCTCAATCCCTTTTCGGTACTTACTAATTTCATTCTAGCTTTACCAAACTCATTTGATGTCAACATCAAATTCTTTTCTAACTCTTGTATGGTGTTCTTCATGGAAAGATTCTCTTCCTTCAATCTTTCATTCTTTTTATGCATTTTCACCCACTTTTCATATATAGCTTGTAATCCTCGTAACTATTTCCTTTTTTATCATCTAGGCCACTTCCATCACTGTCATAATCTGATAATCGGTCTTCAGATGAGTTGTTTTCAAAATTTTTCGATTTTCCCTCTTTTCTGACTTCAGTTACTTCCTTCTCAGTTACTGTTAAGCAAGTAACTGGACTTTTGCTATGTAAGGCAACCAACGCAGCACTATTCTTTATTTCTTCTTTGCTACCATATTCACTCTTGGAATCATTCTCAATCCAGGTGCTTGTGAAAGACTTTCCTTTTCTCTTCTTCAAAGTATTAGCACATTCGGATTCAATGTGTCCGAAACCTTGACATTCATGACATTGGATTCTCCTTGCCTTCCGTTCACCCTTTTGTGTTTTGATTTGTTGTCTTGAATTGTTACTCGATGAATTTCCACCAAATTGTCTAAAGTCAGATCTATTCTTCTTCATTCTTTTCATCCATTTACCAAAATTTTGTGTGAGTAGTACCAAGTCTTCGTTTTCATCTTCCGCATCATTCACACTTTTTCCAATTTCCACCTGTAGTGCCTCTCTTGTAGCCATGTTTGCGAAAATAGGATCTTCACCAACTTACTATCAAGTTCTGAATCGGTGACCTTTCTCTGATACCAATTGCAAAACCAAAGGGGGTTAATTATTTCGCAAATTTTTCGCAAATTTATTTAGCACCAATAAAATATAAAACAAGCAAAACAGAAATAATAAAAACATCAGAAATTTGGTAGCGCAGGTCGGCACACCTTGTCTACATCTGCGGGGCCCTCACCCAGCTTAATAACTTTCACCAAAGTACAATAGATTTATCCAAGGCTTTACTGAGCCGACACCACTCAACCCTTGACACTATTCCTTAACCTCACTTCCTATGAAAAAATTTCACACCCAATAGTACGACCACCTCGTACTAACCTCAACAGAGGATTTGTCTAACTACTTTCACTCAAAGACAATAATAAATTAAATAGCTCAAGTATTTAATCAACTAAAAATTAAATAACAAAAATATTTGAGACAAAGAAGACTTCTTTATGAATTAGTCTTCTCAAAATAATTCAACCAAACACTTTTCGCCATAGCTAATTCTTCCTTCATGAAACGAATTACCACAGGACAAAACGCAGCCCACAACCTTCTCTATATCATACCACGTGAGACCCAGCTGAAATAAATCCACATAACCCAAATTCCATCGTATATGAAAAGAAACTCAGCAAGTAATATTCAACTCACAACAAAACATCATACGCAGTTCACCAAGGATGTTTCGACGATACACCTCCATTGCTTCCAAGTGAATCACGCAGGCTGTGCAGAATCTCTCAAGGATGGTTTTTCCCAAAACACAAAAATCAGCTCATGCAAGATGTATCAAGTACAGTATCTCCAGAAAAATTCAGGGACAAAGAAATTCAGCACAAAAGAGAGGTTGCGTAGCCCCACACCATCACACGTGACACACACTCTTTGAACAACCAATCAATAATTCCACTGCATATTTTAATTCCAAGACACCAACGGTGATACACCAAAAGCTATATAGACATCTCAATTAATGCAGTGTATTTCCCAAGAAGAAATTAACGCAAGCCCTCCACCCTTTTGTGCAAGATAACTTCCTTTATCTTATATCTCAAAAATCATACATCCAAAACTAGACTTCTTTTTCACTCTTCCATTATCCAACAACAACGTGATGCACCTATACTTCTATTCAAGATAGACTTCTTTCACATATGAACTATTATCCAAAAATCCAATTCAAATAAAAAATATCACATAGCTACACCTCATCTTAATTTTAATTTTAAGATTTACAATATCTTGAAGATCTAATAATCAAAAATGCCAAAATTAAATAATAAGATATATAATAAATATCCTAATAATCTCCCCCTTTTTGGGATTTTTGTCACAAATAAAAAACTCCCCCTTAAACCAATATCGTCACAAATAAGAAACTCCCCCTTAAACTAACATCGAGTTCCAAAGAACATCCATCAAATTCTTTAAATTTTTCAAACATCTAAAGAGGCAATAATGAACAATCATCCAAATTTCTCCCCCTTAGGACAAAAAGATGCCAAAAAGTAAGATGAATAGTCATGCATGTACCTTGAAATCTCCCCCTGAATGGAACATTCAACATAAACAATCTGATGTTTCCTCCTTGGGACAAAAACATAATAATTACAATCACCAATAGATGCAGTGGAAGAATCATAAGTACGTCAAGATAAAAAGTTAACACTATTCAAAACATTGAGAGATATGCCCGAAAGATAGAGAGATACCTGAGATAGATCCATACCGATGAAAGAGCTTAGGACTCTTCGGTGGAGCCAAATAGAAGTCACAATACAAAGTACTAAAAAGATGAGACAACAATAGCTATATAAAATTAAAGAACAAAAAACTCTTTTTTTGTTTTTTTTGTTTCTTTTTTTTGTTTTTAACAACAAAAAAAAATAATTCAAAATGTAAAGCACACTGTCCCTGTGCCCCTCAAAGAATCTCAAACCTGGGCTTACTCTTTGGCTCAAATGAAGATGTCTAACATAAGTAGCTTGCAAGTTATCGATAATCAACCCTTTTTCTTTCTCTTGTTTTCTTCTTTCGCTCATATCTCCAATAACATTTTCTATTGGATGATTTCTTCGAATTCGATATGAAAAACCTCGGTTCAAATCAGCTTTCATTGTTTTAGTTGGTTCATCATCCGAAGTAACTGAAAGTTCTTCAGTTTCTGCAGTTACTTCCTCAGCAGTAACTAACTGTAAACCACTTTTTGCAGCTGCTCCATTTGCAGTAACTAACTGTAAGTCACTTTCCGCAGTTACTTCATCTGCAATAACTAACTACAAATCTAGGCATTTTCTTATTTTTCCTTCACTACATTTTTGTGCTTGTACTTAACCCTTTCTAATCCAAGCTTGCTTCGATACCATGGGATGCTGGTGGAAATTTAATGGAGAGTGTCTGGATTTTTAATTTTGACCCCTTTGAAACATAATTTGCAACATCTTGTAGCATCTTGGCCTTATGTGCTTGATAACTCCACAAAAATGACACGTCGGTACAAATCTTCGATTCTTTCTCGATATTTCTTCTTCTTGGATAGATCTAGACATATTATTTTTGTCTTCATTCACTTTAGAGCACTCACCCTTATAACCAATTCCTTGAAGATCCCCTTTAACTTTACCAATTTCTAACAACTTTTCTAGCTTTTCGATACCTCCATTTAACATTCTCAATCCCTTTTCGGTACTTACTAATTTCATTCTAGCTTCACCAAGTGCATTTGATGTCAACATCAAATTCTTTTCTAACTCTTGTATGATGTTCTTCATGGAAAGATTCTCTTCCTTCAATCTTTCATTCTTTTTATGCATTTTCACCCACTTTTCATATAATACCTTGTAATCCTCGTAACTATTTCCTTTTTTATCATCTAGGCCACTTCCATCACTGTCATAATCTAATAATAGGTCTTCAGATGAGTTGTTTTTGAAAATTTTCGATTTTCCCTCTTTTCTGACTTCAGTTACTTCCTTCTCAGTTACTGTTAAGCAAGTAACTGTACTTTTGCTATGTAAGGCAACCAACACAGCACTATTTGTTATTTCTTCTTCGCTACCATATTCACTCTTGGAATCATTCTCAATCCAGGCGCTTCTGAAAGACTTTCCTTTTCTCTTCTTTAAAGTATTAGCACATTCGAATTCAATGTGTCTGAAGCCTTGACATTCATGGTATTGGATTCTCCTTGCCTTCTGTTCACCCTTTTGTGTTTTGATTTGTTGTCTTGAATTGTTACTCGATGAATTTCCACCAAATTGTCTAAAGTCGGATCTATCCTTCTTCATTCTTTTCAACCATTTATCAAAATTTCGTGTGAGTAGTACTAAGTCTTCGTTTTCATCTTCCATATCATTCACACTTTTTTCCCTTTTCCACCTGTAATGCTTCTCTTGCAACCATGTTTGCGAAACTAAGATCTACACCAACTTGCTACCAAGTTCTGAATCGATGACCTTTCTCTGATACCAATTGAAAAACCAAAGGGGGTTAATTATTTTACAAACTTTCCGCAAATTTCTTTGGCACTAATAAAATATAAAACAAGCAAAACCGAAATAATAAAAACATCAAAAATTTGGTATCGCAATTCGGCACACCTTGCCTACGTCTGTGAGGCCCTCACCCAACTTAACAACTTTCACCAATGTACAATATATTTATCCAAGGCTTTACTGAGTCGACACCACTCAACCCTTGACACTATTCCTCAACCTCACTTCCCGTGAAAGAATTTCACACCCAATAGTACGACCACCTCGTACTAACCTCAATAGAGGATTTCTCAATCAATTCAATAATACGACCACTTCGTACTAACCTCAACAGAGGATTGTCTAACTACTTTCACTCAAAGACAATAATAAATAAAATAGCTCAAGTATTTAATCAACTAAAAAATAAATAACAAAAATATTTGAGACAAAGAAGACTTCCCTATGAATTAGTCTTCTCAAAATAATTCAACCAAACACTTTTCGCCATAGTTAATCCTTCCTTCATGAAACGAATTACCACAGGACAAAACGCAGCCCACGACCTTCTCTATATCGTACCACGTGAGACCCAGCTGAAATAAATCCATGTACACCAAATTCCACCGTATATGAAAAGAAACTCAGCAAGTAATATTCAGCTCACAACAAAACATCATACGCAGTCCACCAAGGATGTTTCGACGATACACCTCCACTACTTCCAAGTGAATCACGCAGGCTATGCAGAATCTCTCAAAGATGGTTTTTCCCAAAACACAAAAATCAGCTCATGCAAGATGTATCAAGTACAGTATCTCCAGAAAAATTCAAGGACAAAGAAATTCAGCACAAAAGAGAGGTTGCGTAGCCCCACACCATCACACGTGACACACACTCTTTGAACAATCAATCAATAATTCCACTGCATATTTTAATTCCAAGACACCAACGGTGATACACCAAAAGCTATATAGACATCTCAATTAATGCAGTGTATTTTCCAAGAACCCCCTCTACCCTTTTATGCAAGATAACTTCCCTTATCTTATATCTCAAAAATCATACATCCAAAACTAGACTTCTTTTTCACTCTTCCATTATCCAACAACAACGTGATGCACTTATACTTTTATTCAAGATAGACTTCTTTCACATATGAACTATTATCAAAAAATCCAATTCAAATAAAAAATATCACATAGCTACACCTCATCTTAATTTGAATTTTAAGATTTGCAATATCTTGAAGATCTAATAATCAAAAATGCCAAAATTAAATAATAAGATATATAATAAATATCTTAATAGTTTGTACCTTGACTAACTTTCAAATGAAACTTTTCTTCAAACCACAACTACAAATCTTTTGAGTGCATGTCGAATAATCTCTCTTGTACTCACATAATTCTTTTGCGTATTTGATCGCTCATTATTGATTTCGTGACACCTTTTAGATGAGGAGTCATTGTTGGGTCTAGTTTCAAGAAATTTTCTATTTTGTTTATAAAGTATTTTCTATCTCCATCATACGTACTGTGCATTGAATGTTTTTAATAAAAATGCAATGAATAATACTTAATTCTTAAGAAACAATGAACATTATTAGTTTTCATTAATATTATATACAATGAATCTATGTTTTAGATTCATTCAATTAATATGAAACATGAATTTTCAAGCATATAATGCTTTTTGATGTAATCAAAATTTAACTTCAATCAATTACAAAATTCTCTTTAAATTAATAAATATTAATTTAGCAGATAATTAATATCTCTATAAAAATAATAAATGCCATGATCCTAACTATATTAATTTATAAAGGCTTTACTATATATGTGATAAAAAGGAGAGAAAAATATCATGTTAATTACTCATGAGACTCCTAACTGATACAAATAACTAATTTTAATTTTACTCATACTTAAATTATACATATGATTAAGTGGATCATTTTATTTTATTATGCTATGTTTTAAATTTATGAGAATGATGTTGTAATTAAATATAATAATATAACTGTAGTTTATTTTAGTAATATACTAATCAATAAATAATAAATGTCGCAAATGTAATAACAATCATCATTTTGTATTGTGATTTTAAGATCGATAAATTCAAATTCGAAATTAGAAAATGCGATTCAACATTGGCTATTATTTAGTATTAATACCACAGGAAAATAATGCAGTACAAATACCGGATCATAAAATAATATCACATTTTCTCGCAACAAGTTTTGGCTGACTATGGTCAAAAGTAAGAACAAAATTCTAATTCAAAATTTTAATGGAATATAAATGGATGGATATTAGAAAATTATTGCTTGAAATGGATGAAATGATTCATAATATAATATAATGAAATGTTATTTAAAAGAATGCTATATAATGTAATATATTTTACATTTCATTATAAACTCTTTAAATCAGAGATTTCTCATTTTTACTGTTTAGGATAGAATGAAATGTAATATAGAGCTTCTCTCTTTTATTTTATTTCATTCTCTTTTATTTTATTTCATTATATTATATTATAAATCTTCTTTTCAACGATAGAATAATATTTTATTATATATTATATTTTTAATAAACCTTCAATCAAATATATAGTAAGATTATCTTGTACTTTAGTAACATGTTCATTATAACATGTACACATTACGGGAGAGTGAAGTTGGGTTGGCCCAAACTTAGCAGCGATGTCAAAGCGAATCTAACAAAAAACACAAGTGAGGTCGAAGGAGCTGCATTCCTCTGTTTCGACTGTAACTCGCACGATGGCTGGTATTGAAGAAACCCTTGGAGATTTGAACAAAGAATCCTTTGTTTCACTGCTAAGGAAGGTCATAGGAGAATCCAAATATGTGCAAAACAATCCTCCAGAGCTTATACCAGAAGAGGACAGAGTGGTGAAACATGTGTTGGATGTTCTCCACCCTCTTAGCACAACCTCTGGAGGAGGCCCGTTGATTGTGAATCATGTCTCCTATTTCCCTGGGAGAGGCAATCTCATCGTTCAGTACCCTGGCACTGAACCAGGAAAGGTCTTGTCGTTTGTCGGCATGCACATGGATGTTGTCACTGCTGATCCTAACGACTGGGTTGAATTCTATCGTCCTTTTCATTTTGCTTTCTCTTTATATTTTGATTCAAGTGAACTGGGTTTGGTTTGGATTCCTCGTATGAGTTGTGTAACTTTGCACTTAAGGGTTGCGTGAGTTATCAGTTCCTAAATTTAATGACTTTTTTCTTGTCTTTTTCTTTTTCCTTTTGAATTTATGATGCAATCTCCTGGTTTGAATTTAAGCTGAATTTAGCTCTTGGCTGTTTTTTTTTCCCCCTTTGTTGCGGTATATTCGGATATCTTTGCTGATTGTTTTACTGAAAGATGTGATTTTTCGGTGCTTTGAGTTTGCGTGGCCATAAAAGTCTGCTTTTTTTTTTTTAATTTGAAGTTTAGCCATTTCAAGAGAATTAAACGATTTGATCAGGGTTTTGCCTTTTGCAATAGAGGTGTTGAGCTTACGAAAAAAAATTTATTAAGTGATGGCATTGCTTGTTGAGAGTATCCCTGGATTTCAGATTCCTTTCTCATTTTTTTCAATTGCAAATTGTTTCTGGGAAGGCATACAATGAATTTATTATCCACGTTATAGTCTGGCTGGGTTTGCAGGAGTTTGATCCTTTCTCATTGAGCATTGATGGGGATAAACTCCGTGGCCGTGGAACTACAGATTGTTTGGGACATGTTGCCCTTGTGACTCTATTGATGAAAAGATTGGGAGAGACTAAGCCTAAATTGAAGTCATCAGTGGTTGCAGTCTTTATTGCTAGTGAAGAGAATTCTACAATAACAGGGGTTGGTGTTGATGCACTGGTGAAAGATGGGCTGCTTGATAAACTAAAAGGAGGTCCTCTGTAAGCAATTTATTGATTGAACAAAAACTATTTTACATATGTAAAGCATCATCATTTGCTGGGGGCTTAATGAATTTATTTCCCATTCTTCTCTTTTTTGATATAACATAATCATTCCATTGCTGTGTTTCCAGATTCTGGATTGACACAGCAGATAAGCAACCTTGCATTGGTACTGGTGGGATGATACCTTGGAAACTTCATGTGACTGGCAAACTTTTTCACAGTGGTTTAGCCCACAAGGTAGTTATGAAAACTGTATGTTGTAGGATTGGTCATCGATCATTTTGAACTTTCTAGTCAATGTTGATTTATTCTCATTGCTGCTTAATTCTGCAAGTTGTAAAATCTTCAACCTTCCCATTGGTTTCTAAACCTTAGATATTCTTGTAGAAAATCTAATAACATGTTACCACTATTATCCTAGCATGATAATACACTAGTGTTATATATATTTTTTGAATAGCTTCTTTATAAATTACTTTGTATTTTGCAACTTCTTACAACAATATCTCTAGCCTTTTTCTTTTTAGTTGTTCAAATGCTTGATGAATGAACCAGTTAATGTTAAAAACTTATTCTTGGACTAGCGACACATACTTGCCCCATCTATGTCAAAGTGGGCATGGTTTAGTATTTAGCAAATTGCTTGGAATGTATGGTCCTCAATAGGTTAGATGTGAAAGAGGGTATGAATGCACTACAGCATCAAGCTTGCAATTTGTAGAGAGTGTGAATGTAAACATACTTTTTGAGTCTTTCAATTCGTTTCCCTTTTCCAGCGGTTGCAATTGCAAGACTTGCCTAAGGAATATTACCATTGAATTACGTAACCAATTTCAACTTGGTCTTTGTTTGTTACCAGTTATGGATTGTATGCAGGCTATAAATGCGTTGGAGCTAGCCATGGAAGCCCTTAAAGAGTTGCAAATGCGTTTTTACAAGGACTTCCCACCTCACCCAAAGGAGCAGATCTATGGATTTGCAACACCATCAACAATGAAACCAACCCAGTGGAGTTGTAAGCCCCATGTTAGTTGTATTTGTTTATTGATTTAACTAAAGAATGTCTTTTGAATTTCATGTTTCTTTCAGATCCTGGAGGAGGGATCAATCAAATCCCAGGCGATTGTTCAATTTCAGGAGATGTCAGGTTCATAATCTTGTCAGGAAGATGTGATAAAGACTTTTGATATCGATATTACTAACCATTTTTTATCGTTGGTCCTTGCAGGTTAACTCCCTTTTACAAGTAAGCCATGTTCCTTTTTTATTTTTCTAAAATCCAAAGTCTTAGCCCTTCTTTTTAATCTGTTTACAGGCAACTTTGAATATTTATTTCCTTAAAGACTTCTACAATAGATCTAGGTAACAATTTCTGATATTTCCTCTGTTGGAATGTTTCTTCCAGTGTAAAAGAGGTGATGGCAAAGCTACAAGAATATGTGGATGACATAAATGACAATCTAGACAAGCTAGATACGCGAGGTCCAGTTTCAAAATATGTGCTACCAGAAGAAAATTTGAGGGGAAGGTATCTCCTTTGTTCTGCATTCATTATAAGTAGATTTAATTTGGATGAGTCCAAATTACTATTTGTGAATTAGAGCTTATTTGCTCTATGTCTCTTTTATTAGAGACTGCAGTATATATATATACATGAATAGGTTTACAGAATAGGATAGAAATCTATACAGATATGGAAATATAATCCTAGGATACTATATATCTACAAGAT
>JANVCQ010029031.1:0-11970 GCA_025531925.1 Erythroxylum plowmanianum
CGACAGTAATTATGTTTACTACTTCATTGAGTTTTGGTAATTAGAATGTTATGACCTTGTAAGAAAGATAGAAATGGGTCATCTCGAGGTATTAAGGGTGGTTGATAATATAATGATGATAACAGTTGATTGATAAATATTACATAAATAGTATAAAGGATAGTAGCAAGAAATCTTCTTTCAGATAAGGATTCCATTGAATTGGGTTAAGCAGATTCAACAATTTTTATTAAATGAAAGAACAAATAGGAAATGACTATGTAATGATTCAAAAGTAAATATTGGAGTCATATCTCAAGCGAAGACTCAAGCAAAAGAGGTAGAATATACTACTGAGAATATATGTATTTTGTTTGATGTAAAGTATCCAACTATAAGAGTGGATTTCTGAATTTGAGGAGACATAAATTACTAATATGAGGAGTATATAGGTCCACGTTATATTTTGTGTAAGTATATTCAGGAGATACAAATAAGATCTGATGAGTCAAGAAATTAAGATTGAAAATAAATTGAAATGTGTGGAGAAATTAGTATGAATGAGCAGACAACAGAATAATTCAGTGTGAAATCAGAGGAAATCGAATGAATTGAGAAAAGCATTCGAGGAAGGAAGTCATTTGGGAAATTGAAAATAACGTGAGAAATGAGGAATCAATTATTTAAGGAATTATGAGAACTAATCATGTGCATATGGAGTTTTGGAAACATTTGTTCAAGTTAACAAATGCCCTAATAATGTTATGGTATTGAAGATTAAAGTGATCCAAGCAAAATGGATCAATTCGTGATTATAATCAAAGAGGATATTTGGAGTGTATTTGAAAAGTGAAGAGAATATTTTTGAACATTGAGATTAATCTTACATATCGTGGATGTAAAAACAATTTAGAGAAATTATAACACCGATATTAATTATATCATCTGGATTTGGAGATTTTATAGTATACAATGATGTTGTATAAGTGATTTGGATAAAATCCAATGCAGCATAATAAAGTGATTTCATATGTATAGAGACAACTAAAGTCCTATGAGTTGATTATGCGATACAAGATTTAGAACAGATATAGTAGTGATTGTTTTGAATGTTTGGGGATAGTATATGTTTAAGAACATCTTGGATATATATAAATATATAGATCATTAAAGTTAAGGTAATTATTGAGTTAAGAGAATTGAATACGAGACTGAAACAATGGATAGAAGTACTGAAAGATTATGACGGTACAAATGAGTATTTTTCAGTAAAGATAGTGTCGCATCTGATACATTAAGCAGAAATTCTAATAGCAGTGAAGCATGAATTCAGATTTTAAGGTTATAAGATCTAGTGTAAAAAGAAGCATAGAATGCAAAGTTGAATTTTGAGCACATCAAAGTAATATTTGCTAAGGAATTGAAGATAAGTTTCACAAGAAAAGATTTACCAAGCCTAAATTAAGGATTCAGAAATTGTGAATCTTACTGAGGAATTGAAAACAGATCTAAAATTTGAGTTCGAATAGGAAGAACGATACTTTGTGATTGAAATAAGAAGTATGTGTACTGATAAAGATGATTGAGCAAAGAGATTGTTAGATAAGCATAAATAACAACCCATGATATACATTTTGGTAGGAATATGCCGAAACATCATTTAGCAGTTAAGAATGTAGAATCAAGTGACTAAATGTTTGAATTGCCGATGGTACTATCAGAGATGATGCTTAAGGCTTGCAGCTTAGAGTCCATAGGAACATAAGATCAATGTCTAGTTCCATTTGACTTTAAGCATCACAATAATTATCATGGTGATTTCATTGGAATACTGTATGAAGAGTTAGATGACAAAAAGAGTCGCTAGCCTCTTTATTTGGATGAATAGGGCAAAAGATGATTGAAAACTAGAATTGATTGGGGATGCTACTGATAAGTGAAATTAATTTGTATTAGGAACTAAGTGATACAAGAAAAAAAAAGAATGAAAGTGGTGGATCAACACCAAATACAGTGAGATAGACCAAAGAGTTAACTATACTGACACTATAGAGATATGAACCATGAAAAGAACGATAAATTGTATCTAAGTGTATCACATTCCCAAAGTGTACTTAGGCTAGGGAAAGAAGCAACTAAGCTTGGATTGTATTGGCCTATATAAGGTTATTAAGAACCAGGCCATTGACTTATGAGTTGGTATTACTAAAAAAGATGTCTCTTATTCATAATGTGATATATGCAAGTATGCTCAGAAATATCGATATGATCTGATATTGGGGTTACTGACGCAAAAAGTGGAAAATTGTGAGTAATCTGAAAAATATTGAGGAAACAGTTAAGATAATGTGATATCTGAATAAGTCATGGAAGGATTGATCAAATCCGTTAACTAGGGTCATTTGAAAGAAATTATTTGAGTGAAGAAATCAATTGGAAGACTGAGAAAAACATAAGATAACATTACCTTCATTTGTTTGATCAGTCAGGTAAGAATTTAGAGGACGAAATTCTTTCAAGAGGGGGGAAAAATGTTAGCCCCCATATTTTTTTCTCTTTGTCTCTAGTTAAGCATGATTTAAATAAATTTTAAGGTTTGATGGATTTAATTTTTTTGGAGTTATTATTATATTAATGTTAGTAAGATTATATGACATAGGTTAATGTAATTAAAGTACTAAGGTAATAAGGATGTTCAAGGGTTTTTTTGGAAGACCACTTAAGGGTATAAGACCATAAGCTTATAAGGAAGGGCAAAATGGACAATTTAGAATCATTAATGGCAAAATTGAAATAAGAAGTGTTGTTGCTTTAAAGGAAGAAGCAAAAATGTGATAAGTGGGAGAGAAGAAGAAAATAACGAAAAGAAGAAAGAGAGAAGTGAGAGTTTCGATGGTTTGAAAGACAAGAAGAGAAAACCAAGTTAGGGTTGATCTTTTCTTAGCTTTTAAGAAAGATTTTGAAGTTGTTTAAGAAGAGAAAAGGTAGAGGAAGAGAAGAACTTCAAGCCAATAAACTCTTCATTTGGTGAAGAATCAACGTCAGGGCGTTTCTGATTTGTTGGATTTTTGGAAGGGTTTTGGTTCAAAGAGGTTAGGAATTGTTTGGGTTTAAGTATTCTAGGGTTAATTTCATGCTTAGGCCTTTGTGAGATTTTCAATTGAAATACCAATTGATATGGGAATTTTGTCTTTGATAAAGGAAATCAAAGAAGACAAGAGGAGCAAAAGTAGGGGAATTTTTTAGCAAAGTTTTAAGCAAGGAAATCAAGGAGGGTTACGGTTTTATAATTAAGTAATAAGGCATTATGTTTTCTTTTAACTAATGGAAATAAATGATTTCAACTATTTCATGAATGTACTTTATAACTCTTTGAATGCTTTGTGAATGTGTTATGTGTTTGGTATAAGCATATTGTGTTGATGAATTATGAAAAGATTGTGCAAATGATTTTTTTGAAAAGATATTATGTTTGAGAAATCATGTTTTCGGAAATGGTTTTTGAAATATCTCATGTTCATGAAAAATCAAGTTTCGAAAATGTGCTATTTTGGGCAACAAGTTTACAAGTTATGAAATACATGTTATGTGGGTTTGGTTTAGTCCCTTAAGTATGTCAAGTGCACTTTGACTAAAGGCTTCTCTTACTAACCCGCTAATAGCATGGAGCTCCTTTATGGACTCTCATAAGTTCACGACTACACAAAACTATTTTGTGGGATTGTGATAGTATGTTCTGTTCACGGCTATACAAGACCCTTATGAGAAATGTGTAGTACGTTCTATTTTGGACCTTCTAAACCATTTTGATGTGCTTATGTGCTCATGATATGTTGATAAGTTTGATGCATACATGATTTAAAACTTGCTTATAAATTGTTTGATAAATTGAGAATTTTGAGAAATAAGTGTTTGATGATTTTTTTACTGCGAAATTACTATGGTTACGAAAATGTACAATGGTAATGAATTTTGAAAATAGTTTTTTCCTTGATTCTCGATTTTAAATTTGTTACCCACAAGCTTTTAAGCTCACCCCCTTTTATTCCCATCTCCAAGTGATGAGAAAGAGATTGAGTGAAAGAGAGTCAAGGCATTCGTTCGATTATGCATATTTTGTATTTTAGGTTAGATTGATGTAAAAACAAGAATTTAGACACATGTTGAAAATTAAGGGGTTTTGTATCTTTTTATTTTTGATTTTTGATATTGATGATGTAATATGGCTTGGAATGCCATTAAAGCTTTGTAAACTCTTATTCTATGATGTTAATGAAATATGGATTTGTGTAGGGATGATTGTTAAGCTAAAATGTAAATTTGAGTTTGAATAGTTATTAGGTTGAAATGTGAATTTGTGTATGGATGAGATGGAGTTGAATGTGATGAGCCATATGAATTGAGATTTGAGAGTTTAATGAAATCAATTTGGTAGTTGAATTGTTATGAATGAAGTTGCGTTAGAGGAAGGGAATTTGGGAAAATTTTCAAGTCTTTCGGTGAAAATTGCATACTGACTTCAAGGAAAAAACTGGATTAATTTAAGGATAATTAGACAAATTTGTCTTCATGAAAGTTTTAGCTTATCTTTTTAGCTTTCCAACGATATAAAGTATGGAATTTTTGGACAATAGAGTTGAAAGATATGATCATTGGAAGTTTGTGATGCTATTTAAGGGGGACATTCAAGACAGCTATATTGTTTTGAAATTTAGACCCTTATAGAGGAAGAAATTGTTTCTATGTTGAAATTTGTAGATCTTTCTTTTAGCTTTCCATTGTTATAAAGTTTGTAAGTTTTGGAGTTCTGGATCAAAAGTTATGGAAGTTTGAAGTCGAGATGTTAGTGAAGAAAAAAGGTCACAAGTCCATCCGAATGTTGTGGTCGTGTATGCGCACGATCGCGACTTCGTAGGACCACCAAAATATCGCGATCGTGTATGCACACGATCATAACTCTGCAGGACCACTCGAATGTTGCAGTCGTGCACGTGCACGATCACAACTTCCCTGTTTGTCTAAGGGAGGTTATTTTCTGAACATACTTTGATCTTTTTGTTATAACTTCTTCTCTAGACATCCAAATAACCTAATTTTTGAAGCATTGGATTCATAACATATTTCTCTATCTCTTTATAAAAATTTATAGCTTTTAGCATTGATTTGAAAAAGCTTGATTGAATCAAAAGTGAGGGTATCAATTGGAAGAGCATGAACAGGTCATTTTACTAAACATGCTTCAGTATTTTGATGATATCTTGATCTGTAGAGCTCTAAATGAGATGATTATTATTTCTAAATCAACTGGAGACATAGAGCTACAAATAATCTAAAGAGTGAATTTTAATTTGGACTCTAAGACTTTCAATTTCTGGATATGAGTTGAGTATAGTGTATAATTTCAGTTTAATAATAGTCTGAAAATGTGTGGCCTATAACTTTTAGATTTTTGCACCAAATTGAATGATTTTAGTATCATTAAAAACTTAAGACAATGAGTAGCAAATTTTCTGAAGAAGCCAAATTAAAATTCTAATTTGAGGTTTCCTAAAATCTGTTCAAAAATAGGAGAAATTAGTTCATTTTTTTATGATTGATTTGTGTGGGCACGCCACTCATGTGGGATGATGGCTAATGAGGATTCATTGAAACAACCCTACAAGGTAATATGCATGCTTAAAGTCTTATGATTTTCAGAGTAAGATTTGGGCTCCGAAATTGGGATCCAACATTTAAAAACTAACGTATGTCTCCTCAATTTTGGATTTAATTTTACATATTACCCCTAATGCCATTCTTTGTTAGAAACCTAATCAAGAATGGATAACAACTGTCTGATGACTTGATTAAAGGATTCAAAATACAATAATTGTCATGGCTGTGTCATAAAACACACGAACTTGGTTATTGTCATCTCCCAAAGTGATAATGTCTTGTACATATAGAAGATACTTATTTGGGTGTTACATCTCCTAAACCACAAAATGTCTTGTGTTATGTGGTACAAACATGATAGGTATTATGCTACGTAACACCTAATCAAACTATATGACATTATTAACCTATTTCCATAAAAACATAATGAAGAATGATGACAAAGGGTATGAGTGAAATAAAAACCAATGAGGGTATATCATAATTTTTAAAAATTAAAGATTGAAAGGAATAAGATGAAAACTATAAGGGATTTAATATAGTTAACCCAAATAAGTTCTTTCTTATTTACATGTAAGCATTCTCTTCTAAATCTCTATTTTGTCCTCTACTACATTAATGATTAGTTTTTTTGCTTTCTCTTTTCCTTATATCAAATTCCAATAGTAATTACATCATTTTAAATTTTCTGAGGCATAATAAAATGGATATAAAATGCCTCATCACTACCTCTTTTAGGGTTATTGTAAATGGAGAACTAATTAACATATTCAATGGTGTAAAAGGTTATATCCCTTTACCCCTTCACCATGTGCATAAAAGTCTTAACCATGATAATTTCTTACAACATTGAGTAGATTGGTGAATTTATCCTTGCTTTTGTTGATGATTTGTTGCTACTAAGTGAATTTGATAAAAATTTTAATGCAAATCTTGATAAGCTCTTTATTTACTTTCAAAGAGATGTTAAAGTAGCTAAGTAACTAATAAGAATTATAGGTTGTTAGTTGCAATAGATTTCATTCAATTATTTAGGAATACCAATCACCATAAGGAGACCAACATATAAAGATTGCTTGCCACTCTTTCACATAATTGATAAAAAAAAACAAATAAATAACAAAACAAGATTTTGTCCTATGTTGGGATTATATAACTTGTTACCTCAATTCTCAAAAACATACACAATTGTTGGAGATCTCACATCACAATACCTAAGAAATTAGTAAAATTAAAATTATAAAGAACTTTCTCTCCTCAGGTGATGTAACAAAAAAGAGAAACTCGAAGGTGAAATAGGCTGACATTTGTGTTACCATACAAGAAAAAGGTCTGAGACTTACAAAGATACATTTTATGAACAAAATGCTCATCATTAGGAGAATATGGAAACTTTTCAATGATAAAGTGTCTATTTAGGTGAGATGGATCCAGCTTTTTAATGATAAGATGTCTATTTAGGCGAGATGGATCCACGCCCATCACTTAAAACCTACTAGCTTTTAAAATCTAAAAAAAACCTATCAAAGTTTAAGCTATGCAATTTATAACATTGCAAAACAATTTTTTTATAAAGAGTAGGAGATGATTTAAAATCATCATTCCCACTTTAATGGAAGATTCATTATAGGAATCATCCTATTAAAGTTAAGGTGACTCAACATTTAGCTTCATTTCAATTCAGTCATTTGGAAGTATGCTTTCAAGATGAAAATTTCTAAGAGTACTTTTGTAAATGCTTTGAACTTTGAATTTAAAAGAAAGTTACTATATAATTATTTGAAATCATTGGAGTTCTCTATCAACTAGCCTTGATTAACGGTAGGGAATTATATTGTACTTTTTTTTCTTAAGAAGATAATGGAGAAAGATTGAGTGTTAGATGCATAAAAGATGACTTTATTAATTGCTTATCCTCAACTCAACTCACTAATTTAGAATTTAATGGAACTTTTTATAATTAGACCAATACATAGATGTATAGTTGGCAGATTAGAAAGAAGTTGGATCATGAAATTGTGAATCCGTTTTGGATTTCCAAATTTAAATCTAGTACTGAACATCTCAATAAGCCCCTTTATTTAACTTATACACATAAAGAATGATTGTTACCAAATTCCCTTTAGATTAACAATTCTCTAACTAAATATGAGGGATTAGAGGAAGCTATTTTTAAAGGGTTAAGAGTCTATATTGAGGGACTTGAAGCTTATAGACTTATAAGAAAACTTCAAAGTGTGAAAGGATAACTCAACCATTTTTTCTTGATAAGATCAAAACACCACATACCTATTGCCTACTACAATGTTATTTATAAAATTATCTCCAAGATGTTGACCAATAGGCTTAAATAAATCCTTAGAACTTTCATTAAAATGAGTTAAGGTGCATTCATTAGAGTTAGGAGTGTCAGTGATAACTTACTCCTAGCTTATGAGCTTTTCAAGAGCTATCAAACTAAGAAAGCATTAAAAATCTACTCCTTAAAGACAAACTTCAATAAGGAATTTGATTCAATTAGTTGGTCTTTCATATTAGATGCTCATAGAGCATTTAGCTTTCCTAATCTGTTTATCACTTTGATTGAAAGCGGTTTTGCTCCACTTCCTTCTCCATTTTAGTTAATTAGGATCCCATTCTTTCTTTCAATATTGTTAAGGGCATTTGAAAAGATGTCCTTTATCCCCTTATCTTATATAGGTGCTCGTTAGACTAATCTCTTCAAAGATAAACTAACCATAATTCTTTAAATTGAATTATAAATGAAGGAAGTTAAACCCTTTCAATTTAACTTTTGTTAATGGTTTACTTCTGTTTAGTGGTATAAAACATACTTCAATCTAACCATAAATAAACGTAAGAGTTAGTTATATGTTTCATTAGATTCATCTAATCAGGTTGAGTCACTTACAAACATATCATGACTTAACTTATAGAATTTGTCTTTTAAATTTGTAGGCATAACTTATAGAATTTACCTTTTAAATATGTAGGCATACCTATCTCTAATAAGAGGGTAAGCTTTAAAGACTGTCAACCATTATTTGATGCGATTAAAAGAAGAGTCAAGAATTGGAACAATAATTTCCTTTCCTATACTAGAGTTTTCCAAGTCCTTAACTATGTGTTAATCAACAACATACTTATTAGTGCTTGCATCTTTTTTTCCTAAAAAATGATTAAATAAATTAAAAAAATTAGATGGTCAGATGTTTATTTAACCAAAGAGGAAGGTGGATTAGGAATTACCTTGATAAGAAGCACCAATAAGATGGTCCTAGCTAAGAAGATCTAGAAGTTTTTCATTGATTTTGAATCTATTTTGGTTAGGGAGGGGCATACATATATAATAAAGAATAAAAAAATTCTAGTCCACTAAGTTTAAACAATAAAATTCATTATCTTTTAGTCAAATTCTTAAAATGATAGACATTATACATAAAGGTGTCAAATTTGAGATTGGGAATGGGAAAGCACTTGATTTTGTTTCAATCATTGGAATGATCCTCTTCACATGATCCTAGGTTTGGAGCATTTGAACCTTCTCAATCCTCCCAATGCTAAAGTGAACAAAGTGACCAGTGGTGGAAAATGGAGTTCACGTATCTTGCATACTTAGTAACCGATGCTTACTTATAATCCTTGCTTGAATTCGGCTAATAAGCCTAAGTGGATACATCACAAATCCAAAAATTTCACCAATAGATCATACATGAGTCTCACGAGTCTCCTAGTTCTCATACTTCTTTGTGGAAGGTTGTATGGTTCACTAGTAAGTCCCTTAAAGCATCTTTCATTTTATAATGGGCAATTAGGAATATCCTAACATCTATGGCAAAATTTATAGGAAACAACTCCAGTAAAAGCTGCACTCTCTGTAGCCTATCTATAGGAAAAATTGTTCATCTTCTTCACACATGTAGCTTTTGATATGCTTTTTAATGATATTCTCTTAGCCTTTCTATCTTTCATTTTACCTTTTATTGGTCATTATTCATTTCTTGGATTAAACTAGCTAGATTCACTAATAAAGGTTATTAAATAACCTTTTTCAAACTTGAAATCAACTATGGGGTTTATGCAATGTGGTTGGAAAGGAATTTTAGATTTTTTCGAGGCAAAAGCTAGCCTATTTTGTAGGTCTCTCGGTATATGCGTATGTATATAACTGTTATGCACAATATTTCTTCTAGAATGAGTTATAATATGTTTGCACTTTGGGAGCACCTTACTACGTTATCTAGC
This sequence comes from Erythroxylum plowmanianum, assembly GCA_025531925.1. NCBI lineage: Eukaryota > Viridiplantae > Streptophyta > Magnoliopsida > Malpighiales > Erythroxylaceae > Erythroxylum > Erythroxylum plowmanianum. The sequence continues at coordinate 9,880 of JANVCQ010029031.1, forward strand.
TCTTTGTTAATTTTTCTTGCTTCTTTTCTTTCTTATGCTTTTTGATAAGTGCTTGATTGATTATTGGTTAAGAATTTACTTTACTTATAAAGATTTATAAGTTTTAGTCGTAAGTGTACGATGTAGCTATAGCAAGCACTGACAAGTACTGATCGATCCTACGAGAATTGTAAGTACTAATATTCCTTTTTATGTCATCTAACTGCCAAATCACAATGTGAATTTACTTAAATTAAACTAAAATTAACATAATAATGAAATCAAATAAAGAAAATACTATGAAAATTTAATATCAAATAAGTAGTACTTAGGTGATGGATCCCCCCTATGATATCTTAAACACCAACCTTTTATCATGCAATTAAATTATTAATTTTTAAACTATGAAAATTTCTATCTTATGTTAATATCTTTCTTAAGAGTATTGGCAACTAACCACCTAAGACTTAACTTTCAAGGATTTAAAACTCTATGATCATCTTAAAAATTAGGTAAGGAGAACTTGATCCTAATTAAACTAGCTAATTAGAACCAAATTTGTAATAACTTTTATCATCTCAAGTTGCTTTAATAAGATCACATTAAGTTCTTATTAAAGAATAAAAAGAAAATTCTCATGAAATTAATGAAAGCTCTTTATTGTTTTCTTATTATTACGATCCATAAATTTCATTAATAAAAACAACCTTAAATAGGTATAAAATCCCTAAAATCTAAAATTCTATGAGGAAAAAGAAATTCCCCCTTTATCCTTTATTATAGTTGATTAGAAATAACTAAATAGTATTGAAAAAGTCAAATCCTTATTCAAACATAAATCTAAAATCCTAATACTAAATAACTAATTATACCATCCCTTTAAGTAACTAAATCCCCTCACTTATACTTTTATGTATTCTTGTATTTTTAATCACAAGTACTATACTGGTTGTCAATTAAGCTTATAGACCATTAACTGAAGTTAAATAAACATCATTAGGTAGATCTCATATAATATCCCAGATCACCCGGTTGTCAATTAAGCTTATAGACCATTAACTGAAGTTAAATAAACATCATTAGGTAGATCTTATATAATATCCCAGATCACCCGCTTACAGATATTGTCCGCTTTAGGTCTTGACTTAGCCAAGTCCTCACAATTTTGCTTTTTCCCGAGACCTTCCCAGGAGGTCACCCATCCTAGAACTACTCTTGCCTAAGAACATTTAACCTCAGAGTTTCAATGGGATCCGGTGCGTTAGGCCATAGAAAACGCATCTATAAAGGAGAGGTATCCATACTCTTATAAGGCGTACTTCGTTCCCCTCTCCAACCGATGTTGGATCTCACACTCTTCACCCCCTTAAGGCCCAGCCCTCTTTGGGGTCCAGCCTAGCTGGCATAACGTTTTGGGTACTGGCTCTGATACCACTTATAATATCTTAAATTACCTGCTTATAGATATTGTTTACTTTAGGCCTTGGCCCAGCTAAGCCCTCATAGTTTTGCTTTTTCCCAAGGCCTTCCTAGGAGGTCACCCATCCTGGAACTACTCTTGCCCAAGCACATTTAACCTCGAAGTTCCGATGGGATCCAATGCGTTAGGCTATGAAAAACGCGTCTGTAAGGGGAGATATCCATACCCTTATAAGGCGTACTTCGTTCTCCTCTCTAACTGATGTGAGATCTCGCATCTCATTTATACAAATCAAGGTCCATTTAACTCAAACATGCAGACTAGGTTATTAGACATTTTCCAAGCCTTATTCTTCATATATTAAGCATATTTCATCTTCAACAACATGTAGAAAAGTGAATTTTGGCAATGTATTTAATTCATCTTAAACAACCTGATATTCTTGCATCTTTATGAATAATCTTGCAAACTTACCATCATACATTTGGTCTTTTTCTATTCATTGAACCTTTAATTTGTTGCAAAGAATCATAAAAATGGTTGAAAATATGTGCTAGTCCAAGCTAATCTCAATTATCTTCAACATAGTTTTGATTAAATGCATATATCACATCAGTAATATTGTAGGGCCCCGGCCCCTACCGCCATCACTCCAGGTATTGTCCTCTTTGGTTCACTGCGTGAGTCACAAC
>JANVCQ010029041.1:0-11970 GCA_025531925.1 Erythroxylum plowmanianum
CTTGTATTCATAATATCATTACATTTCAAAAACCATTTTCATATACATTGTACAACACTTATGACTACACTTTTTAATACAATGTAAAGAACTACATATGCAAGCACACACTGATCCCGACCTGGAACTCTTACTCAGAGCTTCTCTGGAGTACTTTACTAAACCTTGAAAGCCATGTTGCAATTTTTTATAAGTTTTGTGAACGCAATTGAGTAACCATCTTCGATGGTTCACTCATATAACAAAACTCAATCATTACATAATCACACAGTTCATATAGTCAAATAATTCATATCAATTTATCATTCATTTCAGCTTTGCAAATCATTTAATTGATTTTAATCATTTATGAATGCTATATGTATAAGACTCACATTCATTCACACTAGTCAAACGCCCAAATCACCACTTGAATTTTTTTTAAAAATTGTAACTCCATGTTTCTAGTTTATTTTGAAACAAGAACAACCACATTCTGAGCTCTATAGCTCAAGGTATGCCTAAAAACCCAAAGTATGTTTGGTAAACAACCAATTCATGCTCTTCCAATCAATTTCCTCACTTTCTTTCCATCAATCTTTTTAAAATCAACCCCAAAACCTACTCCTTTTTATGGATAGGTATAAAAAAAGTGTTAGAAATCTATTTCTTTAGGAATCACTCCATTTGGAGGTCGAATGATGAAGTTATAGCCCAAAGAATCAAACTTGTTTATATCCTCAATCATATTGTACCTATCTTGGGAAAATTAGTATAACTTTCTCTATAAACCTTGTATTGAGCTCATTATTATACAATTTGAAAGAGAATTTCTAGATCTACAACTTTCATGAAGATAAAAAAGTGAGATTTTATCATTTAGAGTTTTAAAATTACTACTTTACTGTAGTTGTCCCGTGTATGTCTGTTAAACGAACATATATGTCTGCCTAACGGACATTATTGGGCTTCGGAGTGCTTTTCTGATCCGAGAAGGTTCGTTTAATGGACCTAATGTCCGTTTAATGGACATACATTAGTCTGAGGGTGTTTTTACACTTGAGAAGGTCCGTTTAAAGGACTTAAAGTCTGTCTAACAGGCATTAGTGATCCAAAACTCCCTCCAATGCCTTTCCAATGATTCTTACATCCATTCTAACATCACTTTCACTCATAATCTTCCCAAATTCACTTCTTCTAATGCAATATCACTACTTAAACATTCAATTACCAATTTGGTTGCATCAAACTCCCAAATCTCAACTCAAAAGACTCATCACATCTAACCAATTCTCAAAACTTACTCTAGCTATCCTATATGCATCCTATGTAGCATCATCACTTATATTGATTGTATCTCTTAGCTCCGATATCTACAAACTTCATACTTTATATCGTTGGAAACCTAAGAGGACAAGCTACAACTTTCATGAAGATCACTTTGGCTAATTCTACCTTAGTCGATATAGTTTTTCCCTTGAGTTTAGAACACAATTTCCACACCTATGAACTTGGAAAATGCAATGTCTATTCGTATCAATTCAACTACTAAATACCTTTTGTTAAACTCTTGAATCCCACCTCAAATGATTCATCCCATAAAACCTTTCTAACATGTTATTCTAAAACAAGTAACAATTTGCAATCTCAACAAAGAAGCATATGCATACACACATTCCACTTCCACGACCATCATACTCAACTTGTAAGATGACATAATTATACACAAAAGGAAATCCTCAAATTCACATTCTCATTACTGAGAAAAATAAATATTTGAACAAGCTTTATTTACATATCAATATACACCTCACTAACTTAATATAAATACAAATGGATACTCAATGTTTGGCATGCTTAATAAGCTATACAAAAGTGTTCGAACTAGCTTAGTACAAAAGCTAACTATCTCAGAGTTTGTCCAATTGCCTTGCAAGGATCGCTAACCTTCTCGTTCTGCACCAGAGGAGGGAAAATGATGAGTTGAGCTACACAGCTCAGTGGCAAATATATTTATAGCCTTTGGCAGTGATCTACACAATCAAACATATATGCAAATATTCATATAAGCATACTTATCTTATCTTGATCCAAAAATGTAAGTTCAACATTCACAATTCCATTTTGCAAGTCATAGTTCAATACATCATTGCATAAAACATAGTGGATGTAATTTATCATAAAAACATAATACTCAACTTCATCATAACTTAACACATCAAAATGCAAATGCACAAACAAATAGCTCAAGGGTTTCATGGAACAAAACGAAGAAATCGAAGTTTACATCGTGAACAAAACGAGTCCATTTTTTGGATCTCGTGTGCCACAAGCGGGTAGCTGAGAGAAGGTTTTATGTCGACGTGCACATGACTACGAAATAGTTCCACTCTTGCCCAAACACAATCAATTCTCATGCTCAATTCAATCAATTACAAATTCATTTTCTCATGCTTTTTCTTCTTTCTATTTAATCAAAATGCCATGATACAATTCCAAGGCATAGCATAATCATACCCACAATTCAATTTTTATCAAAAGTTATACATCATAATGCAATTTCCACATCACAATATTTCAAAGCAAGTCAGTTTTGCACACAATACACACACAAGGCATTTTGCCTATTACACAATAACTATAAATAAATTACCCACCTTATTTCGCTTGAAAATCCAAACTCAATTTTAACCTTCCTCTTGCTTTTGAATAGGGTTTTCTTGATTTCCTAACATAACCAAAATTCTCATTTAATCCACATTCAAATGGAATTTGCCCTAAAACTTCCATAATCATAAAAATGCAATCAACACAAATCAAGCTCAAACTTAACCTACCCATAATCCATCTAGGTTAAAAATGCCAAAACCTAGTTTAGAGACCCTAAAATCAAATGGGTTCTCTTAAATCATCTTCTTCCCACAACCCCTTCATTCTCTACACAAAACTCCTTTCTCTTTTTAACTCCTTCTCTAACAAAGAAAGAATAAAAGATGAACTTACCTTGACAAATCTTCCTCCTCCTTCTTCTTCCCACGTTTCTTTTCTCTTCTTCCACATTTTCTCCTTCTTTTCCCTATTTCACGTTGCTTTCTTCTTCTTCTTTCTTATTCTCATGACTCCCTCTCTTCTTCTTCTAATTTCAAAGCACATTTTATTAGTCTTTCCCACTTTTAACCTTCATTTATCTTGTCCTTCCCATTATGCCCTCCTTTTGTCTTTAAAACTAACATCTTGTACTTCTAACTCCTTAACTAAATCCTTACAAAATCTAGAAGGAATTTGATAGTGCTTCCTTCTAAAAAATGTTCCTCATTTTCTTAATTTTCTAAGGACACCAAAATCATTCAATTTGGTTCATAAATCTAAAAATTATACCCCAAACATTTCCAAACTATTATTATACTAAAACAATATTCTATGCTCAACTTCCATCCAAAAATTGAAATTCTTAGGAACTGAATTAGAACTTTACTTCATCAGATAATTTGTAGTTATATCTCTCTAGTTTAATCCAAATCATGAATCACCTCATTTGGATAATTGGAGAAAAAGTTATGGCTAAAACATCAAAGCATACTCAATGAACAATTTTCAACTTATAACTTCCAACATTTCACATATAACCCATCTTGTACATAACTATCTTTTCTACTTCATTTCAAATTCAAGGATTCTTCTTTTCTTTTCACATTACTAATCGCCAACACTTTCTTACTTAATAGTTCTAACTTCCAAGAAAAGTTCGGGTCCAACATTTTACGTATGTCAATATGATTATCTCACCTTCCAATTACCATCATATGGTCATACATCTGTATGTTTGCAATCAATTCAAAATTTTATATGCATAATTCTCTTGAAATTTTGGTCTTAATTTCATAGAACACATTTACCAATAATCATTTCAAGTCCAATTTTAACCTCTCAAGGTCATAGAAAATTTTATTATCTGTTGACTTGGCTTGTACACTTTAAATCTCATCACTCATATCTATATCACTACTTCCCTTAATCAATGCCTAACAATGCATTCATATCTATTTCACATTTGGGAATACCACATCTCAGTGTAATATTAATGTCATATACCATAATACATCCACCAATACAAATGTGTTGAATCTTTATCTATCATATCTAACCATTTATTATTTCTCATTTTTGATCACATTCTGACAGATTATCATTCTTCTCATTATTTCTATTAGCTGAAACTTGTAACAAATACTTATGCATATGACTCATGTAAATAAGACTCAGACTGGAGATTAATTGCTACTGCCTACTATGACATGTCTAAAATGTATGTAACTTGACACATTTTTTGATAAACGTCCATGTAAGATTATAAATCTAGACTCTGATACCAAAATATAGCACCCCACTCTCACAGGACACATAACCGACATCCTGAGTGATATTTAAGTACGAACTCCACAAGAATGGCATGCTAAAATAGTCGATAAATCAAAGTCATTACTTTTAGTTTAAAACAACCTGTAAAATGCGAAAAAATGATAATCAAAATTAGCCTAATTTTTATTTATAAACATGTTTAGTCACAAGAATTACAATCATTATCTAACTCATCATAGTTATAGTAATCACTTGGTCCCATTATAGAACAAAATGCTTGTATTCATAATATCATTACATTTCAAAAATCATTTTCATATAAATTGTATAACACTTATGAATACACTTTTCAATACAACATAAATAAATACATCTACAGGTGCACATTGATCTCGGCCTGGATCTCTTACTCGGAGCTTCTCTGGAGTCCTTTATTAAACCCTGAAAGCCACGTTGCAATTTTTATGAGTTTTGTGAACTTAGTTAAGTAACCATCCTCGATGGTTCACTCATATAACAAAACTCAATCATTATATAATCACACAGTTCATATAGTCAAATAATTCATATCAATTTATCACTCATTTCAGCTTTACAAATCATTCAATAAATTTCAATCATATATGAATGCTATATGTATGAGACCCACATTCATTTTTATTGTTATGACTGAGTACCTATCACATATATATTGTTGGACCCTAGAAAATTTTTCCTTAAAAATAAGCATGATTTAAAATAATTTTGGAGTTTTAATATATTTAAATTTTGGAGCTATAATTATGTCAAGGTTAGTAGGATTTGTGGAATGGGTAATTGGAATTAAAGTATTAATATAATAAGGATGTTCAAGGACATTTTTGGAAGATCATTTTAGCATAGAAGAACATAAGCTTATAAGAAAGGGTAAGATGGATTTTTTGGGCTCATTAAAGGTAGAAATGGGATAAGAATGTGTTGTTCTGCTTGGGAAGACGAGAAAATTGTGAATTGAAGAGGGAGAAGAGAGAGAAAATGAAATTAAAAGAGAGAGGAGAAGGGTTTCGGAGAAAGAAGGAAAGGAGAGAAATCAAACATGTAAGGTAGGTTAACTATCTTTACTTCTTACTTTATTGAAGGAAAAGAGTTAGTGTAAAGAATGGAAAAGTTGGTGTGGGAAGAAGATGGAGTAGGAGAACCCAACTAATTTTAGGGTTCCTAAACTAGGTCTTGGGTTTTCTAACCTAGTTGGGTTATGGGTAGGTTAGATATGAGTTCAGGTTGTGTTTGGTTGAAATATTTGTAATTTTTTTGAAGTTTTTGAATTTTATTGGAATGTTGTTTTGAATGGAATCTTGGTTATTGTAGGGAACCAAGGAAATCCTAACCAAGAGCAAAGGGAAAGGCAAGCTTGACTTGCTATTCGCGAGCTAATTAGGTGGGTAATGTATTTATAGTTAATGTGTAATTGGGAAAAATCTTGCCTATGTATGTGTATGTTATTCCTTACTTGAAATTGATTTGTGAGAAACTGAAATCATTGTGAATGTTTGGAAATGTACGTGATTATGTTATTCCTTGGAAAAGGTTGTAAAGTTAGATAAAAAGAAAAAAAGCATGAAAGTTTGATCAATTGATAAAATGACTGTGAGCATGATTATGTGCTTTTGCTTGGGCAAGAGAGAAACCCATTTTGTTAGTCACGTGCACATTGACCCATAGCCTTCTCCCGACTGCCCACTAGAGGTCACAAGATCCTGAGAATTCAGACTCATTTTGTTCACAGAGCAAACTTTAGTTTCTCTGTTTCATTCCACGGAACTCTCGAGTCATTTGTGTGTGCATTTCATGATTAAATTGTCAAGTATGAATCATTTTGAGTGTGATATGTTATAAATTTTTTGAATTAAATTATTGAATGCTTAAATTGTTGAATATATATATATATATATATGGTAAATTACTAATGATTATAAATATATTAGCCACTGAGCTGTATAGCTCACCCCACTATTCCCTCCTCAGGTGCAGAACAAGAAGGTTACGAATCCTTGCAAGGCATCGAAATCTCCAAGATATTAGAAACTTTTGTAACTAAGTTAGTTCAATCATTTTTGGACAGCCTCATAAGCATGTTAAAACATTGAGCATCTTACATACGTTGTATTTGTGTTAAGCTTTTGTTTCAAATGTCAATATGTAATTAAAGTTATGTATGAGCTTTTGGATGTTTTCGTAAAAGAGTTAGAACTAAAAAGTTCCACAGGTGTATGTGCATGCTTCTTTTGTAGTTATTCATTTCAAAATCCAAGTCTTTTCTAGGTTGGAAGTTATGTTCCTTGAAAAGGAAAAAGTATCTTCTGCTTTTTGCTTCTTCTATGCTGACGTCATCTTCTTCTGTGTTTCTTCTATGATGAGGTCATCTTCTTCTGGGTTTTTCTTATCTGTGTTTTGCTTCCTCTGCCTTTTGCTTCTTCTGTGATGACATCATCTTCTTCTATGTTTCTTCTATGATGACGTCATCTCCTTCTGTGATTTGTTTTTTCTGTGTTTCGCTTCTTTTATCTTTTGCTTCTTTTGTATTTTGTTGACGCGTCTTTTTCTGTGTTTTGCTGACGCGTCTTCTTTTGTGTTTTGTTGACGTGTCTTCTTCTGTGTTTTGCTCTTTCTGACTCTCGTTTCTTCTGTGTTTTGCTTCTGCTATCTTTTGCTGATGCGTCTTCTTTTGTGTTTTGTTGACGTGTCTTCTTCTGTGTTTTGCTCCTTCTGACTCTCGTTTCTTCTGTGTTTTTCTATCTTCTGCCTTTTACTTCTTCTGTCTTTCGTTTTTTTTGTGTTTTGCTATCTTTTTCCTTTTTGCTTCGTCTGTCTTCATTCCTTCTGTGCTTTGCTATCTTCTGTTTTTTGCTTCGTCTACTGTTTATTCCTTCTGTATTTTGCTATCTTCTGTCTTTTGCTTCGTCTGCCTTTCATTCCATCTGTGCTTTGTTATCTTCTGTTTTTTGCTTCATCTGCCTTTCGTTCCTTCTGTGTTTTGCTATAGTCTGACTTTTGCTCCGTCTGTCTTTCGTTTCTTCTGTGTTTTGCTATCTTCTGTCTTTTGCTCCTCCTATCTTTTCGCTTTTTCTATACCAATCTTCTGTTCCACTTTTGGCCCTTAGAAAGGTAGTATCTGTCTTTGAGGTCTTCATGAAAGTTGTAGACCTTAAAGTCCTCTTTCAAACCGTCTAAAGAATACATTAACTCGAGTTCTCTAGGGAAGTCTTGCTAAATGTCCCAAAATAGGTATAATATAGTTGAGGGCAAGTATTACTTCTGAGTCTGATTCTGAATGCTGGACTTTGGAAGCGAGGTCCAGCATTATTTGGTATCAGAGCTTAGGTTTCTCCTAGGCTTAGAAGGTAGGATGAAGTGTCATGGTATATGGTTACTGGTTGCTTTGTCAATTGAAGAAATTGTATTGAATGACATGCATGTCATGCATACATATAGGAATTAAGACTAAAATGAAATGTATGCTAATAGTTAGTGTTTGCATTGAAGGAGTAAGATGCCATCTCGTAGAAGGACATGAGGAGTATTGCAAGGATCAATTGCACCAGACTCTCCACCAAGGGAGGAGAGTACTGACGAGTCTATAGGCCCAGGGAATGCTGAGGCTTCGATAGGGCAAGGTAGTGATCCTGTTGGGTCACAGTCCTAGGAGTCTACTCTACCGCAGGAGCAAGTGCTTGCTCCATTGGATCTGAGGATGTTTCAGGCATTTGTTCAAGCCATGGGCTAGATGCCGCAATCTTTTGTTCCGGTCCCAGTCAAGAAGGGGAAACAGTTTGACAAGCTCAGGAAGTATGAGATAGTGGACTTCTATGGGACGACAGACCCAGAAGAAGCTAAGACTTGGTTGAGGAAGACTGAGAGGATACTGGATCAGATGGATTGCGAGGATGATGAGAAAATTGTGTATGTTACTAGCCTACTTCAGGGGGATGCTCTGCATTGGTGGGAGAGTGTGACAGGGAGCCAGATGAGACCACCAGTGCTGGTGTGGAAAGACTTCTTAATTGCTTATAAGAAGAAGTACCTGTCTGAGGTGTATATTTAACAGAAGTAGAGGAAATTTTCGAGTCTCAGCCAGAGGGAAATGATAGTGAGTATGAGTGTCGGTTTACACAGTTATCCCGATATGTAGCTGAGATGATGCTGAGTGAGGCAGAAAGTGCCGAAGATTTGAATCAGGACTACATCTAGCCATTAGAGAAAAAGTGGTGGTGCAGAACTTCTGTGACTTCCAACAGCTGGTTGAAGTGGCATTGAGGGTTGAAAACATTGAGAATATAAAGAGTGTCGTGAACAAAAAAAAGAAAGGGGAGAGAACAGTTCAAGAGAGGAGGTGGTATTCCTATGTCTGAGAGGAGTGCCAGGACCTTCCCTGTACAATCTGAGGAGAGGAGCAGTGGTGCAAATAAATCGAGAAAGATGAGAGCCATCTCTCAATAGGCCTCAATGGCTGGAGATAACAGAAAGGGAGAGAGAAATACATCATCTGTCCCCAAATGTGATTACTGTGGGAAACTCCATAGAGGGGAGTGCTATTGACTGACAGGAGCTTGTTTCAACTGTGGGGAAAAAGGGCACATGGCTAGACAGTGCCCTCAACAAGTAAGACTGGAGAAAACTCAGATGCAAGGTTCATAGAGAACTGAGATTGTGGGACATAAGGCTACAACTGAAGTGGGCAGTTCTGATGCAGCAAAAAGGGTGAGTCTTCTAGGAAGACCAAGGGGGCAAGCACCAGCTAGAGTGTTTACAATGACATGGGAGGACACAGAGACTGCTCCAGAAGTTGTGACGAGTATGATTAAATTATTTGATGATGATGTGATTGTTTTGATTGATCCGGGTTCTACCCACTCCTTTATTTCATCGAGTAAAACTATGTTTGGTAAAGATTTGAGCCCATTGGATACTCGTTTGATGGTGAGTACTCCAATCAGCTAGTGTATTGTGATTAGTCAAGTTTGTAAAGATTGTGAGATACATATGGGTGGGGAACACTTAGTGGTGGATTTAATGCCATTAAAGATGGGAGGATTAGATGTGATTTTGGGAATGGATGCCTTAGAGAAGTATAATGCCAATTTAGATTGCAAACAGAAAACAGTGGAGATCGAGTTAGATGATGGAAGAAAGGTGATGTTTATAGGAGACAGGAAATTTAGCTCATTGAGAATTATTTCGGCTCTGATGGCAGAGACAATGATGAGGAAAAGGTGTGAGGCATTTTTGGCCTATGTGGTAGACACGTTGGTAGATAGAGGGAAGTTAGAAGATATGCCAGTAGTCAAGGAATTATCGAATGTCTTTCCCGAGGAGTTACCAGGACTACCGCCACCTAGGGAAATTGAATTTTCCATTGAGCTTCTTCCAGGCACAACGTCAATTTTGATTCCACCTTCTAGAATGGCTCTAGCGGAATTGAAGGAGCTTAAGGAGCAATTGGAAGATTTGTTAGAGAAAGGTTATATTAGGCCGAGCTCTTCACCTTGGGAGGCGTCAGTTTTTTATGTAAAGAAGAAAGACGGATCCTTGAGAATGTGTGTGGATTATAGGAAGCTTAACCATGTTACCATTAAGAACAGATATCCGCTCCCTCACATAGATGATTTGTTTGATCAGTTATAGGGGGCAAGGATCTTTTCTAAGATAGATTTGAGATTGGGTTACCATCAGTTGAGGATAAAGGAATCTGATGTGTCAAAGACTGCTTTTAGAACACGGTATAGCCACTTTGAGTTTTTGATCATGCCTTTTGGGTTGACAAATGCACCAGTAGCTTTCATGGATTTGATGAATAGAGTTTTTAGACCTTTCTTAGACCAATTTGTCATTGTCTTTATTGATGATATTTGGTCTATTCTAAAAGTAATAAGGAACATGAGGACCACTTAAGAATTTCTTTGGAGACATTGAGGAAGAATGAGTTGTATGCCAAATTCGACAAGTGTGAGTTTTGGCTAAAGGAAGTGACATTTCTTGGACATGTGATTTCAGAGTAAGAAGTTCTTGTGGATCCAAAGAAGATAGAAGTGGTTATGAAATGGGAAACACCTAAGAATGTAGCTGAAGTGAGAAGTTTCTTGGGATTAGCTGGATATTATAGAAGGTTTGTGGAGAGCTTTTCAATAATAGCAGCCCCACTTTTCAAATTGATAAGAAAGGATCAGAAATTTGTATGGACAGAGGAATGCCAGAATAGTTTTGAGGAATTGAAGAACAGGTTTACAACTGCATCGATTTTGACTTTGCCTTCGGGTAGTGAAGGATACATAATATATAGTGATGCCTCAAGGAAGGGATTAGGCTGTGTGTTGATACAAGATGATAAAGTGATTGCTTATGCTTCTAGACAATTAAAGCCTTATAAGATGAACTATCCTACACATGATTTGGAGTAGGCCATAGTTTTTGCATTGAAGATCTGGAGACATTATTTGTATGGAGTCACCACTAGGGTGTTTACAGACCATAAGAGTCTTAAATATCTGATGAGCCAAAAGGAGTTGAATCTGAGACAAAGAAGGTAGTTAGAACTGTTGAAGGATTATGATCTAATGATAGATTACCATCCAGGGAAAGCTAATGTAGTAGCAGATGCACTAAGCAGGAAGTCCACTATAGCACATATAGAGACAGTATACATTCCTTTGTTGACAGAATTAGCCAAACTTAAAGTGGCATTGAGAAAAGTCGAATCTGGTTATGTACTGGCTAATTTTAGAGTGAGGCCAGTATTAAATGAGAAGATTAAGAAACTACAGGAACAAGACGAGTATTTGAGCAGGCTTCGAGAAGAGCTTAAAAGGGGTAAACCTTCTGAAATAGAGATCAGAGAAGATGGATTAATGGTGGCAGGTAACAGATTGTGTATTCCAGACATGTCAAAGTTAAAGTAAGAGATTTTAGATGAGGCATACAATTCACCTTATGCTATGCACCCAGGAAGTACGAGAATGTATAGGGATTTTAAAGAGCATTTTTGGTGGAAAGGAATGAAGAAAGAAGTTGCAGAATATGCAAAAAGATGCTTAGTGTGCCAGCAAGTTAAAGCTGAACACCAGTCACCTTCAGGCAAACTTCAACCTCTACCGATTCTCAAATGGAAATGGGAGAAGATTACAATGGATTTCTTGATGGGATTGTCGAGGACTAGTAGGAAGCATTCAATATGGGTAATTGTGGATAGGCTAACAAAGTCTGCACATTTCTTACCAATTAACAGACAGATTCTTTGAATGATTTGGCCAAGAAATATGTCCAAGAAATATATCGATGAAATAATTAGACTTCATGGGATTCCAAGCTCCATAGTTTCCGATAGAGACCCCAGGTTCACCTCCAGATTTTGGGAAAGCTTACAGGAGGCTTTGGGAACCAAGTTGCATTTTAGTACAGCTTTTCATCCACAAATTGATGGTCAATCAGAAAGGACAATATGGACATTGGAGGCAACATTAAGGGCTTATGTTATGGACTTCAAAGGATCATGGGATGATCATTTAACTTTAATCGAATTTGTTTATAATAATTCCTATCACTCAAGAATTCAGATGGCTCCTTATGAAGCTTTGTATGGTAGGAGGTGCAAAACTCCTA
>JANVCQ010029051.1:0-11969 GCA_025531925.1 Erythroxylum plowmanianum
TACAACATACACAAAAACCCATTTCACGCTTTAACCCCCAAATATCATTTAAAATTTCTCCAATTCACATTACCCAATTAAACATTTAACATCACTAATTCCTCATTTAATAGTTCTGACGTCCAATTAAAGTTCGGGGTCCAACATGCATACTCGACTGATAAACTCATTGATTGTCATAATTAATAGACATAGTTTTTACAATCGACCACTGTTTAGAAGCAACTAATTTTCCATCTATGTTCTCTTTAAGATTCGAGGCAACTTAACACAACATATAGTATGTACAATCAGATGTTCATATAATAGCTTCATAATAGAAAATGAGATACTGATAATAAAGAAAGAGAGGTAGTTTGGATAATACTAAGACCCTTGAAAAAAAAGATTGGCCATGGAAGGCAAGCGGGGATTAGTTTATGGAGAGGCGATTTGTTATGCATTCATTTGTTCTTCTATAGGGAGAATTTTGCCACATTTCTCCCAGCGGAGCTTATTTCCACCATTGGAAACTAGTAGTTACGTTGACGTTCGGCGATGAATTAATGTTAACAGTTTAATTACGAAAAGTCAATCGAAGAATTCTTATTTGAATGTTCCAACATTCTAACAATGTTAATTTTATGATTTAGCTTTAAATTATCTTAATAATTAGGTTGTTAGTTTTTAGCAACTCTATTATATATATGTTTTCAAATTTGTGTATGTTAAAAGATTTGGTCTTTAAGAATAAGAGTAATAGGTTGTTATTTTTTAGTTTTAATTGCTATGTCTAACACAAAAACACAATTGACAATAATTTTGATTTTGACCATTTGACTTTTAATTGTCTGCTTTAGGTTGCCCATCGGGACAAGGCCCTTATGGTTATGCTCTTCTCGCACTCAAGAAAATGCATCTATGGGAAATTATAAGGCAGACTTCGTTCTCCTCTCTAGCCAATGTGGGATCTCACAATCCACCCCTTTAAAGCCCAGCATCCTTACTGGCACAACGAGTCGGGAATAAACTCTAATACCATTTGTAACAGCTCAGACCACTCATCCACAGAAATTGTCCCCTTTGGGTTGCCCATTGGGTGAAGATCCTCACTGTTTTACTCTTCCCGCACTCGAAAAAACGTGTCTATGGGGAAGAGGTACCCATACCCTTATAAGGCATACTTTATTCTCCTCTCCAACCGATATAAGATCTCATATACACAGACACATAAGAAACCATCTTCCAAGCACAAACACAAAAAAAAACCCATGCACCATAAGCAGAACACAAAACTCACAATAAACTCCTAAACGTAGCAGTAAAATAGAGCACACGAATGAGGGCTTGGAAATATAATTGAAGAACAATACCAACACAGGTAATGACGCATCTTAGTCGGTGACAACCATAATATAGGAGACAACCACATCAGAGGGGACTATGGTTATTGGATGGTGAATGAAGAGGAATGTTGACGGCTAACACAAAAACCAAAAAAGGCTAGCTTTCATGTTAATATCTTAGTAGAAATCGACATAATTTCTTGTTAAACAAAACAACATCGTATTCAATTAATTTGGAATAAATATACTCTTTGACGTCAATTTAAAAAAATCATCGTGAAATGGTGGCCCATTGCCATTTGATTTCTTGGTAATGGTGTGAAGATAACATTAGATTAATTACCATATATAATTATATCTATTACGATGTAATTAAAAAATAACTACAATATAAACCATGGAAATCAATATTAAATATTATTGACAATGATTGTAAGCGTATACATAAATTTGGTAAACAGTAATGTTATTTTAAAAATTTATAAAACAAACAACATAAAATAATTCTTTTTATTCATTCCTTTTAAAATATATGATTTGATAATTTTAAGTGGTGTGACAAACTCTAATTACTATATATAAATTGGGTTAAATTTTCTAGAAAATTTATATTACCAAAGGAAAATTCTATAAATATAAAATCTAGATTAATAAATTAATTTTTCTTATTGATTTCTTTTAAAATATATGATTTGAAAATACATAAATGGTCTCACAAAACTGTATTTACTATATATAAATTCTATACTATTTTATATAATTTATATATTATCAAAAATTGGAAAATGTAAAAATTATAAAGATTTAGTGCTAATAAGGTAATTCGTCGCTAAATATTACATTTAGCAATGAATTATACATAGCGTCATTAAAAGGTCGACGTTGTATCAAGATTTAGTGACGAACCAAATATCATCTTTAGCGATCAATTAGTAATAGTGTCGCGAAAAGGTTAACTATTTGTAAACAATTCGCAACTATTTTTCAAAGTTCATTAATGAATAATTTGTTTACTGATAAATTGTGCATGGCGTCACTAAAAGGTTGACTATGTATAAAGATTTGATGACTATTTTTGTAATTTGTCGCGAAATGTTGATACATATATATGAAAAAACGACATCGTTTCCTTTATTTTTTTGAATTGTCTGTTGTATGCAAACATTTGGTGACATTTTTGAAAAGCGCCAGCAAATGATGTATTGTTTAAAAAAATGGAAACGATGTCATTTGTTCAACACTATCTGTGTTATCCCAAAGACTCGACCCCCTATTTTTTCCCACTATCCCATGCCCTCCTTTTTTCTTCATTTTTCTCCCGACCTGATGACCTTCTGCCTTCTAGATTTTGCATGCTTCTATGTTCTCCCGTCATCATCGTTCTGATTATCTATCAAGGTAAGTTGTGGGTCCTTTTTTATTTGGAATGATTTGTGCTTCCTTTCTTATGTTTTGAAGATGTGATGTTCGGTTTTGAAGTGGCGATTATATATACGTTCATCACATAGTTTTGGATTGTTTGTGAATGGATGTAGCGTGAAATGTGTTAATGTTAGTATGAAAGGAAAAACACGTTATTTGCATTTGAATCTTGGGATGAACTTCTCATGTCTGTAAAGTGTTCGATAAAATGCCTGTAATGATTATGTTAAGTGTTGTATCTATCTGTTTAGTTGACTTTGTTCTAAGATGATTTTGTTGACTTGTAATTACTTATTTTATTCTTAGAAATTGATAGATCATATTATTCTGAAGTTTGCTTACAAGAGGGAACATGTTGAAGGGTCATTATGCTTCATTGTAGGAACAATCACTAGTATTTGGATATTACAAAACTCAGTTCATAAGTTTATGTTTCGATAGCTACATCACCAATTGGAATTTTTGATGTTTGTACTGTTAAATTACAAAACATAATTAATAAATAGATATATACATAATCCAAGAACTTAAGCATTTAACTTTAATACTTTTCGATCATTTACACAAACAAATCACAATTGATTAAATTTTATAATGAAGACATGACTATGTCATGTCACCTCTTAATTAGTGATGGTGGCCCAAAATTGTAACATCTCGTTACCTGCGGAAAGGTTAGAATAGTAAGTGTGAGTGATCAATGAGAGCTTAGAAATGCATTTTTCATGCTCATGCATAATATGTCATATACATACACATGAATAGTGAAATTTTTGCAAAAAAATTTATACATACACTTATGAATAATTCTGGATATAATTGAACGAAGTTGTGATTTTTGGGAAAATTGTAATTTTGGAATTTAAATTATATTAGAAATTTTATTGATTAGTGAAATTATATATTTGTAAACTTCAGTGAATTTAGGGTTTATTTCAAAATTTATGGAGTATTAGGGAAAGAAGGAAAAAGAAATTTAAAAAAAGATTTGGAGATGGTTGGATTGTAAGATGAGAGTTAAGAGAGTTAATTTCAAACAAAACAAAGTTAAAGATTAGACCACAGGAAAGTGACAAGTGTTAAGTTGCTTTTTGTACTTTTGTTAGAAGAAAGTTTTGATATCCGAGAGTTTAAAAAGGGGTTTGGTATTTCTTAAGTATCTTTCCTTGTTATCACCTCCTTCGAATTTTCTAAAAACACACAGCGTTTTCCATCAAAATTCTTTTGAAGAATTTCTTTGTTTTTCCTCCCTCTACCCTACTGTTTAGTGTTTCTTCTACCTTAAGAAAAAAAAAGAGGTTAGTTAGTGTTCACAGTGGAACGTGAGTTTTGCATGGAGTTAGGGCTTGAAGATAGTTGAAGCTTTTAGGAGTTTTCAAAGAGTAAGTAGTGGATAAATTTGTTAGAGTTAAATTTTTGAAATAAACTGATGAATTTATTGTCATTGCATGTATCATGGATTATATTTTCTTATGGATAATATTTATTTAAAATGGAGTTGAGAATGAGGAGTAAATGAAGTAGAAAAGGTGATTTTGGTATGAGTTGTGTTAAGGAAAGATTGTGAAACAAAATGGGTTGTTGATCTGGAAAATGTTCACAGAGTATACTTCAGTCTTTTAGCCACAAAATTTTCTCTAGTTATTCAAACGAGATGATTTTTGATTTGGATTAAACTAGAAACATATGAATACATTTCTTATGAAGACATCAAATTTAAAGTCTGTCCTTAAGATTCTCAAAATTTGTCATGAACTTGAGAACTGGGTGTAGTACATTGGGGGAGGAATGTAAAGTTTATATTATGAATTCAGGGAAAATTCTGGATTGATCTGGATAGATTTAGTCAAAGTTGTTTTCTATAAAGTTGTATTTCTTTCTTTTATATTTCCAACGGTATATAGCATGAGAATTTTGGACATTGGGGTTGAAACTTATGGTCTTTATAAGTGGAGATGTTCAGGAGTATAAAATGTACTATGATGACCTCATATCGTCTATGATGACGTCATATCGTCTATAAAATGTATTGTCTATGATGATGTCATATCGTCTATGATAATGTCATATCGTCTATGATAATGTCATATCGTCTGTAAAATGTATCATCTATGATGACATCATATCGTCTATGTTTGACTTTCTGCTTCTTCTATGTTTGACTTTCTGTACATTATCATCTGTACCTACCGTATACTCCATTTTTGACCCTTTAGACTATAGAATCTATCTTTGAGGTCTTCATAAAACTTGTAGATCTTGAAGTTCTCTTTCAAAACATATAATGAACGTCTCAATCTGATATCTATAAGGAAAGTTATAGGAATTTTCCCAATTCATCTGCTTTTTCCCATTCGTCTGCTTTTTTATTTGGTATATACCTATCGTCTGCTCCATTTTTTTGCCCTTCAAGAGATAGAATCTATCTTTAAGGTCTACATCAAAGTTGTAGATCTTGACGTATTCTTTCAAACTGTGTAAAGAAATCCTCAATCTGACATCTTTAGAGAAAGTTATTCCATTTGTCCCTGGACAGGTTTAACATGATTGAAGACAAAACCCTGTTTGATTCCTTTGGCCATAACTTCTTCTCTAGATGCCCAAATGACTTGATTCTTAAACCATTGGACTCGTAATACATTGCTCTACATCTTCACCAAAAATATTGAGTGATTTTAGTGTCAATAGAAAGATAAGACATAGAGGAACACTTTTCCATAAGAGAGTATGATCAAAATTACTTCAATTTCACCTTCTAATTGAACGTAAACAATAGACCCAAATGGGGTGTCTTGGAAAAACCTGAAGTGATTCAATGAGAAATGAATTGTGAATTTAATGGTTTTAGTGAGGCATAAACCTAAGTCTTAAACATACTTAGATGAGTTTTGGTACGAGAATAATATTGTGATGAAATTGATGGTAAAATATCGGGATTATCATGAGCATGCATCGTACATATTTCATTTCATACATGTGCATTATTAAACACTTATGATTGTACAAACTGTGATATTGTGTATGTTATTTGATATAGAGGAGCAACTGGAACGTTAACCCCCAAACATTGCCGGAACTTCCAGGCATTAGCTTCGAGAGCAACTTGTGAGTAATCTAGATGGTCTCACTTAATTACTTGTTTGCTTAAATTGTGGTTTGAATGATAATTAAATGTGTTTGAATGTGGATTCCGGACAGAAGTTCCGATGAGTGTGACTGTGGATTGAGATATTGAAGTGCTACTTGCATGTAAATGTGAAGATCTAAGTGCTTTATAATGTGAGTGATTGTGGTACATGCAGTCCATACATGATTGCATAATCAGATAATGGCAATTGTAACCAAAGTAGCCACCGATCAGAGCTAAAAGCTCAACAAGTAAAAGTGAGTCTCGAGCTTAAAAGTGATTAAGAGCCTAAGGCTTACTATGTAAAATGAGCCTTGCATCCCCCAAGCGGATAAAGGACAATTATTAATGAGCTCAATATCCAAAATAAATACGGAACAGTTCAGGCACTAGGTCACAACAATGTAAGAATTGGGAAATGTCTCATGAGCATCTTATATGCACATTGTTAAGTATATTTGTTGAAAAGAAATGCCTAGGATTAAGTGAAAATGTGAAATTTATGTAAAGTGCACTATGTGATTATATGTTTGTGAATTGTTGTGATGCATGAGTTGAGTGAACCATCGATGATGGTTACTTCATTGAGTTGGCAAAACTCACCAAAATTGCAACGTTGTATTTTCAGGACCGAGAGATGACTCTAGCTATTGAGAGGCTCTACCAGCATTGTAGATAGTGATTTGGCAAAGGAAGCCATGGCTTAAAGGTCGATCAGCTGGGATTTTTGAACAGATTAAATAGACTTTGTATACTTTCCTCTTCCATGTAGCACTTTTGTATTAGGTTTTGATGACGTACATGTAGTAAGAGTTTAAAGATGCAATCTAGACTTTCAGTTTTGGGAAGTGAAATGAGAAAAAAGTTGGTTTTAAACTATTGTGATTTTCTTATAACACTTTTTAAGTTAATGATGATATGATGCCATGCGAAGTAAATGTAGAGATCGAACGTAGCTCCCCCTTATTGTAGGATAGGCAGCGGAATAACCTTTGGGCATCCCGATGTATACCTTGCGATAAGGGAGCGCTACATTTAGATGGTATCAAAGCATAGTTTGGCATCTGTTAGGATATATATAGAATGTTAAACATGAAATATCGTGAGAAATGCGGATAATGATTGAAGTTAATGTTTGTTATAGGTCATTTGCTCTAGGTGATCAGGTTGATCAACCAATTGACCAAGGATCGGTACGAGTTAGTAAGAAGTCCTCGGTACCTCGATCTAAGGAGATGCCTCCTAGAGTTCCCGAGAGAAGGGAGAGGAGGTATGATAGGTTGCGAAAGTAGGGAGTGGTGGACTTCTATGGCAGCACAGACCCTGCTGAGGTCGAGGGATGGTTAGAGAGGACAAAAAGGGTATTTGATCAGATATACTGTGAGCCTGATGAGAGGTTCGATTATGCAGTGTCTCTACTGCAGGGCCCTGCATATCAGTGATAGAAAACTATTCTAGGCAGTACCACCAGGTCTTGTCAGTTGAAGTAGGAAGACTTTTTGAGGGTCTTCAGAGACAACTACATGCCCAAGATCTATTTGGACATGAAGATGCAGGAGTTCTTGGAATTGAAGCAAGGTAGGATGTCAGTGGCTGAATATGAGATCCAATTTAATGAATTGATGGGTTATGCTACTACTCTAATCCCTACAGAAGAAAAGTGTAAGAGGTTTGAGAATGGACTTAATATGGAGATCAGAACAAGGTTGGCGTGGTCAGATTTGGGTACTTTCACCGAGTTGAGAGCTGCCTCAATTAGAATTGAACAACTGCTGAGGGAGAAACAAGATGAGACTAGG
Source organism: Erythroxylum plowmanianum (assembly GCA_025531925.1). Taxonomy (NCBI): domain Eukaryota; kingdom Viridiplantae; phylum Streptophyta; class Magnoliopsida; order Malpighiales; family Erythroxylaceae; genus Erythroxylum; species Erythroxylum plowmanianum. The sequence goes on from JANVCQ010029051.1 coordinate 7,674, forward strand.
CAAGGGTCTAGAGGGAAGAGACCTAGTGAGAGTCAGGGTAGTTCTGGCAGGGGTTGCAATAAGCGCCAAAATAGAGCCTTTAGATCATCAGGTAGATCCAGGCAGTCAGGATCTGGGTAGAGGGGTAGGTTTTCATAGATTGGCAGTGGAAGGGGTATAGGATATAATCAATTTCCAGTTTGTGAGCACTGTAAGAAGAGGCATGGTGGTGAGTGTTGGAGACTGACTGGAGCTTGCCTCAAATACGGCTCCATGGACTACCAGATTAGAGATTGCCCTGTTACTTTGAGAGCTCAGTTTGTTATCAATGGGTGATCTGGAAGTAATACTACAGTCCAGCAAAGTAGAGGTGGTGGATCTGGACAGAGAGGCCAAGGTAGAGGCAGAGGAAGAGTTGGGAGTTCTTTCACGAGGACTGAGGGGCGGGGCAGCCGACCGCAGTCTTAGGCTAGGGTCTATGCTATGACCAGGCAGGAGGTCCAAGACTCACCAAATGTGGTAGCAGGTGCGCTTCTTATTTATGACTTTGAGGTATTTACACTGCTAGATCTAGGATCCACACACTCCTTTATCGCACCACATTTGGCATGTAGACTACATTGTGATAGGGTGTTGTTACAGTATGGGCTAGAGGTGAGTACACCTCTAGGTAATACTATTGTATTAGGAGAGGTTTGCAAAGGGTACTCGATTAAGATTGATCAAGCAGAATTGAAGGCAGACCTGATTGTATTACAGTTGAGAGAGATAGATGTGATCCTAGACATGGATTGGCTCACTGCCTATAAGGCCATTATGAACTACTACACCAAGGAGGTAGTACTGAAATCTCCTGGTCAGCCGAGGGTAGTTTTTAGAGGAGTTAGTCAAGCACTGCCAGCCAGGATGATATCATTTATGGGTGCACTGAGATTGATACAGGAAGGATGTGAGGCTTATCTGGCCCACGTCATTGATACTAGAGCTGAGCAGAGTGTACAGGATATTCCAGTTGTTTGGGAATTCCTAAATGTGTTTCCCAATGGGCTACCCAGTTTACCATCAGATCAGGAGACAGAGTTCACGATTGATATAGTTTCAGGTGCTGCTCCTATATCTATTCCTCCATATAGGATGGCACCTGTGGAATTGAAGGAGTTAAAGGCTCAACTGCAAGAGTTGTTGGAAAAGGGTTTTATTAGACTAAGTGTTTCACCTTGGAGAGCTCCAGTGCTATTTGTAAAGAAGAAAGATGGGACTTTGAGGTTATGCATCGATTATAGGCAATTGAATCGGGTAACAGTGAAGAACACATATCCGTTGCCTAGAATTGATGATTTGCTTGATCAGTTACAAGGAGCTCAGGTATTTACTAAATTGGACTTGAGGTCAAGGTACTATCAGTTGAAGATAGCAGACACTGATGTACCTAAGAGTGCATTCAGGAGCAGGTATGGGCATTTTGTGTTTCTAGTGATGTCGTTTGGGGTGACTAATGCCTCAGCAACACCATTGAGCCAAATAGCTCAATGGTGAGAGGCGTGCTTGTAAAAGCAACAATACCTTGAGGTTGCGAGTTCGATTCGCAACCAAAGAGGACAATACTGATTAAGGTTGGATGCCGCAGTATAACCCGTAAACACCTGCCGCGGTATAACCCGCAAACACCTACGGGTGGGAGGTGGGGTCCAACATTTATAGCCCTAATGAATGAGATGTTTCAGCCCTACCTGGATCAATTTGTGATTGTGTTCATTGATGATATCTTGGTGTATTCGAAAAGCAGAAAGGAGCATCTAAAAGCCATTTTACAGATCATGAGAGAGAAACAGTTGTATGCCAAATTCAGTAAGTGTGAAGTTTGGCTAGATCAGGTTGTGTTTCTGGGATATATAGTGACCGGGGATGGCATATAGGTAGATCTGAAGAAGATTCAGGCAGTGATGAATTGGGAAACTCCGAAGAATGTGTTAGAGATCCGTAGTTTCCTAGGATTGGCCAGGTATTACCAAAGGTTTGTCGAGGAGTTTTCTTTGATTCAGCCCCTCTGACTAAACTCCTGAGGAAGAATGTAATGTTTAGATGGAATGAGGAGTGTCAGAAAAGTTTTGAGGAGCTAAAATATCGATTGACTACTGCACCGGTGTTGACTATTCCATCGGAGAACGAAGGATATATGGTGTATAGTGATGCATGCCATCAAGGATTGGGATGTGTATTGATGCAGCATGTCAAGGTGATTGCGTATGCATCGAGACAATTAAGGTCTCACGAGATCAATTATCCGATATATGATTTGGAACTAGCTGCAGTTGTCTTTGCTCTAAAGATTTGGAGACACTATTTGTATGGAGAGGCTTTTCAGATATACACAGATCATAAAAGTTTGAGATATTTGCTGAGTCAAAGGGAGTTGAACTTGAAACAGAGAAGATGGATCGAGTTGTTGAAAGATTATGATTGCACTATTGAGTATCACCCAGGAAAAGCTAATGTGGTGGCAGATGCTTTGAGCAGGAAGTCTAATATCAGTGCATCTCAGATTTAGTTATTGAGGTTAATAATTTGATTCATTTGAGAGCTCTCAATATGGAGTTAAACCTAGAGCAAGATGAAGCACTAATTGCTACTTTGAAGTTGAGACCGATGCTACAAGACAGAATCAGGAGAGTACAGACGGAAGATCCTGATATGGTGAAGCTTAAGGAGAAAGTAAAGGTGAATCCATATTTTGAGTTTGAATTGAGGGATGAGACATTATGGTTGAGACAGAGGCTGTGTGTGCCTAATGTGGATAATCTGAGGAAGGAGATTCTCGAGGAAGCTCATATGGCCGCCTATGCTATGTATCCTGGTACTACTAAGATGTATAACACACTGAAGCAACATTTCTGATGGCCTGGAATGAAAAAGCAAGTGGCGGAGTATGTATCCAGATATATGACATGCCAGTAAGTTAAGGTTGAGCACCAGGCTCTGGTAGGAAAACTCCATTCGTTACCCATTCAGGAGTAAAAATGAGAACGAATCACTATGGACTTCATCATGGGATTACCTAAGACTCTAAGACAACATGATGTGATTTGGGTCATAGTGGACCGGTTGACTAAGTCGACCAACTTCTTACTAGTGAGAGAAAATAACTCACTTGATCAGTTAGCCCAAAAATATGTGAATGAGGTGGTGAGACTGCACGAGACTCCATGTCTATAGTATCGGACAAGGAGCCCAGATTTACTTTGAGGTTTTGAAGGAGTTTGTGGTCTGCTATGGGTACTAAGTTGAACTTCAGTACAGCATTTCATCCTCAAACAGATGGACAGAGTGAGAAAACAATCAAGGCTATTGAGGATATCCTTAAAGCTTGTGTATTGGAGTTTAGAGGAGCTTGGGATCAATTTATGACATTGATAGAGTTTGCCTACAATAATCATTATCACAATAGTATCAGAATAGCACCGTATGAGGCACTGTATCGTAAGAAATGTCAGTCACCATAGTATTGGGATGAAGAGGGCTTGAGAATGGTTGAAGGCCTGGAGTTAATACAGGACACAGTGGATAAGGTGAAGTTGATCCAAAGCCGAATTAAAGCGGCTCAGGATAGACAAAGGAGTTATGTGGATCAACATCGACGTGATATGGAGTATAGTGTCGGAGACAGAGTATTCTTGAGAGTGTCACCCTAGAAGGGAGTTTTGAGATTCGGTAAAAAGGGCAAGTTGAGCCCTAAATACATTGGTCCTTATGAGATCATTGAGAGGATTGAACCTTTGGCCTATAAGCTGGCTATATCGAATGAGATGTCTCAGTTGCATAATGTGTTTCATGTGAGTATGCTCCGAAGATACTGATCAAATCTAGCATATGTGATACCGGCTCAAGAAATCGAGGTTGCTAGTAACTTAAGTTATGTTGAGGAACCGATTAAGATTGTGGGATCACAGATCAAGCAGTTGAGGAACAAAGTCATTCCATTTGTGAAAGTCCTTTGGAGGAACCACTCAACTGAGGAAGCAATATGGGAGACAAAGGAGCATATGAGGAGACAATATCCCCACCTGTTAGAGCAAGCAGGTTCAAAATTTGATGATGAAATTTCTTTTAAGGAGGGGAGAGTTGTAACATCCCGTTACCTGCAGAAAGGATAGAATAATAAATGTGAGTGATCAATGAGAGTTTAGAAATGCATTTTTCATGCTCATGCATTGTTGGACCTCGAATTTTCTTGGAATTTTTTAATTATAAAGTGACATTAAATGAGGAAATTTATGGTGACTTATTTGTGTGCAAAGAAAAAGAAGAGTCAAGAATATG
>JANVCQ010029096.1:0-11968 GCA_025531925.1 Erythroxylum plowmanianum
GGGTTTGAAATTAACGATTCAATGAACACATTAAAATCATCAATTCACAATACCCAACGGGTTCATACACAAATAACCGAACAATAATGAAAATTTGAATATACATACACAATACCCAAATTAATTAAAATAGGATAACATAATCAATTTCTAATGAGAGAAAGAAACAACAAAATAATAAAAATACTTAACCCTGGGTCGTTGGCGTCGATGTCACCACCGAACCGGCGTGGGATGTTTAGCCCTTCATATGTATTTTCTGAAAAATTGCTTTAGCCCAAAATTGACCTTACTAAAGCCCCTTACTATTTACTGCCTAAGCTCCTTTCAATTTCACTGCAGCTACTTGCCCGTTGTAGCTGATGAGACGATTAAACTTGGAGAGTTTTCTTATTCACACCACTGTTCACTCCATACACGCAGCTCTCCTCTTCACGCAAGATCCTCGTCTCCACGCCTCCATGCCAACAAGCCACCAAGCCAAGCCCTCTTCACACAGGACCAGCCGAAGCTGTAGCTGCTGTGCCTCTGGCCAAGCCACACGCTCTCCTCTCTGTTGCGTCGTCCCCTGTTGATTGATTTGACAAATTAACTTGCTCTCCTCTTTTAAATCCTCCTTCCACTGCTTTATGCTTGTGTTGCTTATGGCCACGCTGTGTTTTAACGCAGTTGTCTGCGTTACGCAGGTAGTTTATACGTTTAACACACAACGCAGCTAACAGCAAAACGTAGCTGCGTTTTGCTTTTTTTTTCTTTTTCTTTTTTTTTTCAACAAGCACTTTTAATTCTCCTATTTTGATTTTTCTTTTCTTTCTTTTTTTCCTTTTGCTCTATGAAGACAAGCAAAAATAAATGTTCAAAAAATGACCTAAATGTAATGCTTCTAACTCACTTTAATTTCTTTGCTCCCAAATTGTACGTAAAATCATATATAAATTAAAATGAGTATCTTAAACATTTTCATGTCAATAATCGCTAAGTGTAAATGATTAAATATATCAATAATTAAACACATATCACTATCCTATATCTAGATTTGATAAATAAGGTTTATGGGCCAACAACCTTATTCACACATCACTCTCTTCATTTTCTCTCTTCCTGCCGCCACCAGTTGCTGCTATTTGTTTCTTCCCTATTCAATCTCCATGCCGTCTCTATTTGTTGCACCAACTTTTAAAAGCTTGTCTCCACCCCCAGTTAGGGCTTCGTGGCATTTTGGTTCAATCCCTCAAAATTCATCCAGTTGTCCTCTTTATCAAATAAGCATACTCAAGTTTTTAACCTCACATTAACGTAAAACCTCACATTTTAACGTTTTGGCCTTGCTTCCTTTTAGAGTTTTTCCTGCTTTAGGCTTTTAAAGGTTCAAAATCTAATGTGTGCCTAAAATTAAAACAAATAACTCTTAATTAGTGCAATTTAAACATTAAATGGACAGGATTTTAGCAAATTACGTATCAAAAATCAATACAAAATGCCTGTTAACAATACTCCCACACTTGAATTGTTGCTTGTCCTTAAGCAACTTACTTGGATTAGAACCATCATATTCTGTCATTTCATTTTCAATGAAAATCAAGTGTTTGTAATCCCTTAAACTTTGGCAAACTCAAGTATCAAGCTACTACATATATCATAATCTTTTCATCAATGTGCATAAACAAAATCAAAAGTAGATATCCTTGATCAAAAGCAAGCATAAAATTAAAAAGGACTTTCCTCACGATATTCACTCATGTCACTCAAGTGTATAAGGTTTGTGTTTCACTCAAAGCTTCCTCTAAGAGATTACACTACCATAGGCTTGCAAATTCACCTAATTTTCACTACATAGAGTACATGCCATCATGGATCAAAAGGGCTTTTACTAAGGGTTGTAATGGGGCTTAGGTTAAGGTAAAGTAAAAAAGGCAAAGGCTACTCACAAGTATTCACAAAGTATTAAGTAACGTGGGACAATCAAAAAGAAATTATAAGATGTGCAAATTGAAAGATAGGACTACAACTACTCGTCACTATCCAATGCTACTGTGAGATCTTTTTCTTTATTTTTCTTTTTCTTTTTTTCTTTTTTGTTTTTTTTGATAACACTAAACATCAAAGAAGATAGTAGTAGCACAAATCAATATCAATTGAGTAGATGTACTTCTAAAACATCTCAGAATAGCATATAAAACAAAAGTCCCTAAGTCAAAGACATCAAATACTTAGTACTTCATTCAACTTGTGAAAGGGTCAGGCTAAAAGATTTTCAGGTTTCAATGCAATGTGATTAATACAAAAGCAACAAGGTCAAAGGTTCAAAGGGGGTAACAAGGGAAAAATGATTTAGTAGGTCATTTAAGCTAAAGGTTAAAAGCAAAGAAGGCCTTTATCATGTCTATAAAGCATGTAACTAGCAGTATCAAATAGGTTTAGAGCAAGTTCTAAAGGTAATCCACATAGGGAAGCATCACATACAACAAAGAAAATAAATGACTATGAGATGCAATCATATAGCTTAAGACCTCACATTACTTTAAATAAAAATCCATCAAAACTCCATACATTGCCTCATTACTCAACATCAGTTATTGACTAAGTTTATACAATCAATTACTTTAATCAATCTACATGGTTCACTATTATTAGACCCCAAAATTTTTTTCTTTAAGTTAAGTATGATTCAAAATAATTTTTGAGGTTTTGATAGATTAATTATTTTGAAGTTATTTAATTATGTCAAAGTAGGATTTGTTGAATGGGTAAGTGGAATTAAAATGTTAATATAATAAGAATATTCAATGACATTTTTCGGAGATCACTTAAGCATAAAAGACCTAAGGCTTATAAGGAAGGGCAAAATGAACTTTGCACACTCATTAAGGGTAAAAATGGAAGAAGAATATGTTGTCTTGCTTCTTAAGAAGAGAAAAATGTGAATTGAAGGGAGAGAAGAGTGAAAAACGAAAATAAGAGAGAAGAAGAGAGGTTTCGGTGAAGAAGAAAAGAAGAGAAATCAAGGTTGTTAAGGTAGGTTAACCATCTTTTCTTCTTGCTTTGTTAAAGAAATGGGTTGTGTTAAGGATAAAGGAGTTAGAAAGAGAAAGGGGTTTGTGTTGAGAATGAAAGGTTTGTGTTGGAAGAACATGAATTAAGAGAACCCAATTGATTTTAGGTTTTTTAAGTTAGGTCTTGGGTTTTCTGACCTAGACGGACTATGGGTAGGTTAGGTTTGAGTTTAATTTATGTTTATTGCAATTTTTGTGATTTTTGAAGTTTATGAATTTTATTGGAATGTTGTTTTGAATGGAACCTTGGCTGTTTTAGGAAATCAAGAGAATCCTACCCAAGAACAAGGGGAAAGGCAAGCTTGACTTGGATTTTTGCAAGCTAATTAGGTGGGTAATATATTTATGGTTACAGTGTAATTGGGCAAATTCTTGCCTATGTGTGTATATTGGATTGATTGGAATTGATTTGTTTGAAATTGACTTATTTGTAAATGATAAAATATGACTATGTTATACCCAAAAAGAGGTCATGTAATTTTGTATTAAATGAAAAAGAAGACAAAGCATAAAAGTATGAGCATATGAGAAAACGAATATGTGCTTTTGTTTAGCCAAAAGTGGAATCATTTTGTTCGTCACGTGCATGTTAACAAGAGCCTTCTCTCGGTTGTCTGCTTATGACATATGAGCTTTGAAATTGGACTCATTCTATTTATGGGGTAAACTTTAGTTTCTCCATTATGTTTCCATGGAACCCTCGAGCCATTTGTTTATGCATTGCATCTTTAAATTGTCATGTATGATGCATTTGAGTGTTATATGTTATGAGTTTTAAGATAAATTGATTAATACTTGAATATATATATATATACATATATATATATATACATACATATATATATATATATATACATACATATATATATATATATACATATGTTGGAATTATGGTCAATTGCCAATGGCTATAAATATATTAGTCACTAAGCCGTGTAGCTCAACCCAATATTTTTCCACTCCCTAGGTGTAGAACAAGAAGATTAGCAATCCTTGCAAGGCATCGGGACAAACTGTAAGATAGTTGGGGATTTTTGTAACTAAGTTAGTGACTAGACTCGTAGCTAGCTTTATAAGCATATCAAACATTGAGTATCCAATGTATTTTATATTTTGTGTTAAGCCTTTGATTATAATATTGATATGTAATTAAAACTATGTATGAACTTCATTTGATTTAGAAATGGATTAAGAAGTTTCCAAAGTTTCCAATGTGTATGTGCTATTTTATCTTGTAGTGTTACATTTCATATTTCAAGTCTTCTATAGAGGTAAAATTTGTGTTCTAAATTTAGGGGAAAATCTGAATTAATATAGGTTGAATTAGACAAAGTTTTCTTCTAGAAATTTGTAGTTTATCTTTCTATCTTTCCAACGATATATAGTAGGAATTTTTGGGACATCAGAGTCGAAAGTTATGATCTTTATAAGTGGAGATGCTCTGGATAGTGTAGTTAGTGATTTAGAACTTTTGGTGATTTGAGGAAGACTCAGTAGAAATACAATCGTCTGATACATCTTAGACTATACCATCTGATGTATCTCAAACTGAATTGTATGATTCACTATAGGCTGAATTGTCTGATGCATCTTAGATTGAATTGTCTGACACATCTCAAACTGAATCGTCTAATGCATCTCAGATTGAATCATCTGACCTTTGTCTGGTTCAATTTTGACCCTATAGATGACAAAATCTCTCTTTGATATCTTCATGAAAGTTATAGATCTAGAAGTCTAACTTCAAACCGTCTAATAATGACCTTAATCTGATATGTCTAGTGAAAGTTAGGCTAAGTGTCCTGAAAGAGGTCTTAGACTAAAGCCTTTTGTCTGACCTTTCATCTAGTTTCATATAACCTTTTTTCTGTTCAATTTTGACCCTATAAATGACCAAATCTCTCTTCATTGTCTTAAAGTTGTAGATATAGAAGTATTCTTTTAAACCATCTAAGAATGACCTTAATCTGATATATCTGGTGAAAGTTATGCCAATTGTTTCGAAAGAGATCTTAGACTAAATCCTTTCATCTGACCTTTTGTCTGGTTTCATCTAACCTTTTGTCTGGTTCAATTTTGGCCCTCTTGATGACAAAATCTCTCTTTAAGGTGTTCACAAAAGTTGTATATCTCGAAGTTATCTTCGAAACCGTCCTAAGATCACCTTAATTTGACATCTATAAAAAACGTTATGCCAATTGCCCCCAAATAGGTTCAATATGATTGAGGACAAAACCTTTCTTGATTCTTTCGACCATAACTTTGTCATCTGACCTCCAAATGAGATGATTCTTATTTCTAAATAAGCTAGAGATATAGAGCTACAAATTATCTAAAGGAATTGAATTTTAATTTAGTCCTTAAGAATTTCAAGTATGGATGGAAGCTGGGTATAGTGTACACTTTCAGTTTAATAATAGTTTGAAAATGTTGGGCCCTAACTTTCATATTTCTGAACCAAATTGAATGATTTTGGTGTTATTAGAAACCTAAGACAATGGGGAACAAATGTTCTGAAGAAGTCAAATTGTAATTCTGGTTGAGGTTTCCCAAAATTTGTCCTGAAGTTGAAGAAATGTGTTTGCTCACATTTTATGACTCCGAATGTTAGGTTGTAGAAGCGGGGTCCAATAACTATCCTCTCAAGCTGCCTAATCCAAATTCACGCATAAAACTCAATTCTCTATCCAACTACTTTAATAGAATCGTATGGTAGAATTCGTAAAAAAGGGACCCAAGTTAGCTACCAAAAGAGTCATAACCATTCAAATGTGAATCTCTCAACATCAACATCAATATCATAAACATCAACATGCACATAATCTCAATCCCCCAACACTTAATATGAACATCGTCCCCAATGTTCAAATAGTCAACAATCAAACCCAAATAGGGGAAAGAGGAAGAAGAAACTTCCCTGAAAAAGAATTGGCCAAGAACTCTTTGTCACCAACCACACAAACCCTCAAGAAATCTCAAAACAACTCAAAGAAATGCATTAAACTAGAAAGAAAAACAAAGTAAATAATAAGAAAAGAAAAGAAAGAAAACTATAGTCCTACTGGAAGGCATGCACTGCAATCAAGGAGGCGAAGTATCAAGACAATCGCTACTTATAATTATCTACAAGCTTGGACATATACAATTTAGCTCATTGTCCATTTACCCTAAAAGAGCTTTTATTTTCTCGTTTTATCTCAAGGACCCCAAAAGGAAGGAATTGGATCAACTTAAATGGACCATACCACCTTGACCTAAGCTTCCTTGGAAAAAGATGAAGATGGGAGTTGTAGTTCAATACCTGGTCGTCTACTTTAAAGTCTCGGTAGAGGATCTTTTTCTCATGCCACTTCTTCACATGCTCCTTATACAACTTTGAATTGTTATATGCATCCGAATGAAACTCTTCAAGTTTGTGAAGCTGCATAAGTCTCTTATCATTTGCAGAAGTCAAATCAAAGTTAAGAAATTTGCTGCATCAAGAATACATGACTAGTGTGAATACACACGGCCTGACCGTGTAACCTTCCGGTGTAACAAAAAATTTCACCCTCCAAGACCCCTCCATTGGATCCTAAATCCATTCTAACATCCCTTTTACTAATAATCTCCTCAAATTCACCTCTTCTAGTGCAATATCACTTCATTCACTATAGTTGTTCCATATACACATCCTCTGCAATATCCTAATTTGTAATGGTCATAACTCTCACATCCGATATCTAAAAATTCCATACTTTGTACCGTTAGAAAGCTAGAAAGATAAGCTACAACTTTTGTGAAGACAACTTTGGTTAATTCTACCTAGATCAATGCATTTTTTCCTTTGAGCTCAGAACACAATTTCTTCACCTATGAAAGCTTGCAAAATGCAATATCTCTTTATATCAATTCAACTACTAAGTACTTTTCGTTAAACTCTTGAATGTCACCTGAAATGATTCATCACATACAATCTTTCCAACTCTAACATGCTATTCTAATAGTAACAACAATTTCTAATCTCAACAAAGAAGAATATGCACATACATATTCCACTTCCACATCCATTATACTCAACCTCTAAAATAACATAATCATACACAAAAGGGACTTCTTAATTTATCATTCTCATTTCTAAACAAAGTAAATGTTTGAACAAGCTTTACTTACATATCAACATACAAATTAAACTTAATTCAAAATACAAAGGATGCACATGTTTGATATGCCTATAAAGCTATCCAAAATAGTCACTAGCTTAGTACAAAAGATTTCTAGCTATCTTGGAGTCCTGAATGGCTTGCAAGGATCGCTAATCTTCTCGTTCTATACCTGAGGAGGGAAAATTATAGGTTGAGCTACACAACTTAGTAGCTAATATATTTATAGCCATTGGCAACGAGCCGCACAATCAAACATATTTGAATATTCATATAGACATACATGTCTTGTCTTAATCTAGCAATGAAATTTTAACATTCACAATTCCAATTCACATATCATAATTCAACATATCATAACATAGAATATATTGGATGTAATTTATCATCAAAGCATAACATTCAAATTGCATCATAACTTGACATATCAAAATGCAAATGCACAAACAATTGGCTTGAGGGTTTCGTGGAACAAAACGGAGAAATTGAAGTTTACACTGTGAATGAAACGAGTCCACTTTTCGGATCTCGTGTGCCACAAGCGGGCAACTGGGAGAAGGTTTTATGTCGATGTGCATGTGACTACAACATGGTTCCACTCTTGCCCAAACACAATCAACTTTCATGCTCAATTCAATCAATCACAAATTCATATTCTCATGCTTTTCTTCTTTCCATTTAAATCAAAATGCCATGATACAATTCCAAGGCATAGCATGTTCATACTCACAATTCAATCATATCAAAATGTCATAATCTTTCAATGCATTAGATAAAACACATCATAATGCATTTTCCACGTTACAACAATTCACAATTTGGCAATTCAAGCATATACACACACACATAGGCACATTGCCCATTTACACAATAACCATAAATATTTTACCCACCTTATTTCGCTTGAAAATCTAAACTCAATTGTGCCCTTCCTCTTACTCTTGGGTGGGCTTTTCTTGATTTCCTAGCATAACCAAAATTCTCATTCAATCCAAATTCAACTAAAAATCTCCCAAAACTTCCATAATCATAACAAATGAAATCAACACAAATCAAGCTCAAACCTAACTACCCATAGTTCATCTAGATTAGAAAACCCAAAACCTAGCTTAGAAACCCTAAAATCAAATAGGTTTCCTTAAATCATCTTCCAACACAAAACCCCTTTCTCTTTCTAACTCCTTCATTCTCAACACAACCCATTTTTCCACTAAAGAAAGAAGAAAAGATGATTAACTTACCTTAACAAGCTTGATTTCTCCTCTTTTTCTTCCTTCCAAGCTTCCCATGATTTTCCTTCTTTTCTCCTTTTCATGTTTTTTCTTCCTTCTCTCTTTGGTTCTCATGACACCCACTCTTCTCTCTTCTAATTCAAGACTCATCTTTAGCTTATTCTTCCAAAATTGCCCCTCACTTACTTGGCCTTTCCAATTTTTCCCCTTCTTTCATTTAATCCATCTATTAACTCCTTTAGTCTTCTCAAACACCATACCATACTCTAATTTAATTCTAACATGCCCATTCAAAATTCTAATTTCTACTTAGGCCCACTAAATTAATGACCCAATTCTAAAAATAAATAATTAAACAAACAAACAAAACATAAGTAAATAATTAAACAAAAGGCATAATTTTCTCTAAAGATGTTGGATTAAGGTCATCTAAGGATGGTTTCCAAGAGGACTTCTAGATCTACAACTTCGGTGAAGATTCTGAAGAGAGATTTTGCCATTTGGAGGGTCAATACAAGGGCTGTGTGGAAATATAAGGCAGATCGTGTACTCCTCGAGCCTAGTGGCCTTTTCATTCTTGGAAGACATGGTCAGTGTTAATTTACATAGCCTAACTATTTATTCCTTGGATCTTTACTGAAATCTCCCTCTCTAAGATATCTCCAATGGATCCTACATCCATTCTAACTCCACTTTCACTTATAATCTTTCCAAATTCAACTCTCCTAGTGCGATATCACGTCATTTACTATAGTTGTTCTGTATATACATCCTATGCAGCATCACCAACTTATAATGATCATATCTCTTAACTCCAATATCCAAAAATTTCATACTTTATATCGTTGGAAAGCTAGAAGGACAAGCTACCACTTCTGAGAAGAAACTTTGTCTAATTCAGCCTGGATTAATACAGATTTTCCCCTAAAATTAAAACACAAATTTTACCCGTATGAAAATTTTGAAAAATGGAACATACAAACTTTGAAAAATCATGAGCAAGATGCAATCATTTTTCATTAACATCATAAGATGAAAGTTTTACAAAGCTTTAATGGGCATTTCAAGCCACAATACATCATAATCAAAAAATACGTAGTTTACATAAAGTAGATTTGCTCAAAATGCAACTAAAGCCTTGCTTTGCAAAAACTATATTAAATTACAAAATGAGTAGAACTCAGAGAAATGCCTTTATGCTCGATCGCTTGATCTCTTGCTCATCACCTAAAGATGGGGAGGAACCGGGGGAGGGGGTGAGCTTAAAGCTCGTGGGTAATAATTTTATAACTAGTAACAAGCAAAACCATTGAAATATTCATTTCCTTTGTATAATTTCACATTGAATCATAAGGCATATATTTTCCATTTATCAAACAATTCATAAACAACATAAATCACACATTCATCAAACTTGTCAACACATAAGCATATCAAAATGGTTTGGATGGGTCCAAAAAAGAATATATTACACATTTTCATATAATGGTCCAACCATGAATAGAACGTACTATCGCAATCCCACTTAAGGGTCTTACGTAGCTGTGAACTTAGAGCAATCTGTGAAGGAGCTCCATGCTACTAGCGGGCAGGTGGGAGAAGCCTTTAGTCAAATTGTACATGATTTAACTTAGGGGACCACTACAAACCCATATAATCATGCATTTCACATCTTGTAAACATATTGTTCAAAATGACACATTTCCGAAACTTGATTCATAACCATAATATCTTTTCAAAAAGTATTTTCATACTCTTTCCAGAATCATTTCCATCGTTCATATCATAAATCAATAATACAATTCATATACAAACATTTAACACATTCTTAAAGCATTTAAAAAGGCAATAAATGCACATAAATAAAGTAGTTGTAAATCATTTATTTCTATTTCTTGAGAGGAACATTTATAACTTATTACTTAATTATAAAAATGTAACCCACCTTGAATTCTTTGGTTATAGGTTGCTCAAAAGTGCCTCTCCTCATGATCCCTTTATCTTTCTTGATTCCCTTTTTATAGGCAAAATCTCAAATTCATTAAGGTTGCAAATTGAAAACCAACAAAGCCTATTCAATAAAACTTATCCTAGAATACATAAACCCATGCATTTTCTAAACTCCATGGACTAAAACCCTTCTAAAAATCCAAAGAATCCAAAATGCACTTACCTTGAATCTTCACCGAATAATGAGTATCTTGGCTCAAAAGAAAGTTATTTTCTTCCTCTACCTTTTTCTCTTCTTGCATAACCTCAAAATCTCTCTTGAAAGTTAAGAAAATGGACACATAGCTTGTTCTTCTTTCTCTCCTTTCTTTTCTCTCCAACGACACTCTCTCCCTTTTCTCCCTTCTATTTTCGTTTTCTTCTTCTTCAATAATACAAGACACTTTTTTCTTCCCTTAATACCCTTAATGAGTCTAAATTGTCCATTTTGCCCTTCCTTATATGCTCATGGTCTTAAAAGCTTTAGTGAATGCCAAAATTGCCCTTATACATTGATTAAACCCAAGTTGTCTATATTATCTAGTGATATTTTCATGGTTTTTGTTATACTTTTTGACTCCTTTTGTTGGATATTGTGCTTAATTTGACCTAAGAGTACTTGTTTTGAATTAATGTAATTTGAGGGTTAAATTATCATAATTAGTTAGCAATTGCACTCACTTAATTTATAGAACAATTGATATTACAAACTATTACTTTTTTTTCATTGCAGCACACTCCTTAGAGCCAAAAGTGGAATAAAGAAATCGAAGTCACAAGATCAAGCAAAGACATTTTGAGTAAAGTTCGCCAAGGCAAAGTTAATGTTTCGTCATGGAGAAGCCATTAAAGATTGCCATGGAAAAGTTAGCGTTTCGCCGCAGTGAATCTTTGAATCAGCGCAGACTCGAACCATTTTAAAAAATTTTACTTACTGTGCAACCTGATCCAAAAATCCATTTTGGAAAGAAACCTATTTTGGGATAAGTTACAAAATAGCAGAGGAGAGTCGACATTATCATCATCATTCCATCACCTTGCCGCCCACGATTCCATCATCGTGCTCTCTCATATCTGTCTCATTTTTCTTCCATTTTCACCACCAACTTCCACCATGGGTAGTGCAGATTCATTCCTAGTTGTGAGGCTTCCGATTGCAATGCGTGGCTAGGCGTTCACCTTCCTCTTGAAGGTGTGGCGATGGCTGGAGTTGAATGTGCTTAAAAAGGGAGTAGCTTAGTCCATAGTCTAGCTATGATTTGTGAATTCCTAGGTCTAGGATTTGTAATTTGTAGTTAAGCTATTTGATTATGGTTTAACTGTTGGATTATATGTAGTTGGATTGGTTGATGTAGAACTTTGAGTTTAAATATATAACAATTTCTCAAAAACACTCAAAACCATTGAATGTAGCAATTGAATCATTATATTAAATTGTCCAAAACAATTTCAACAATAATTTAAATCATTCAAAAACAATAATTTCGAAACATTTTAATCTTCTTCTTGACTTTTCAAAACTATAAACAATAAATTTTTAAAGCAATTTACT
>JANVCQ010029105.1:0-11967 GCA_025531925.1 Erythroxylum plowmanianum
GTATCGTGCTTGCATAAGTCGAGTTACATCATGTACAAGTCGACTTATCAGTAACATGCAAGCATAAGTCGACTTACACATGGTACAAGTCGACTTACACTTACACCATTCATCATCAAACCTTTCCATCTTAACTCAAACTCTACATACCCTTTTGGAAGCTAAAACTTTTCCTTTAATGGTTGATGACCTGAAGTTTATTGGTTCCCAATTTCGGCAGCTCCACAGTAAATAACTCCATCACACGTTCAGCTTTTACTCGCAACAATGGAGGGCATGGGCAATATAGAGGTCATCAATCCAAGGGATCCAATACTTACAAAAATGTAGCAACAATTCTTATCTCAAGAGTCATTTAGTTACAATATACTTTTGCAACTTTTTAAAGTGATGAAAAAAAAGTTGCATAAACTACATAACTCCCAAACACCAAAAGTAGCAAAGAAAGCAGTTTCTAAACATTGTTTCTTCAAAATTTATAAAGGCTATTTACATACCCTGAGCTAAGAAATCATTCTGCACATCTCCATCATAGTTCTTGCATGCCCAAACATAACCTCCTTCGCTTTTGAGAGCATAAGCCACTCTATCATCAATGAGTCGGTGTTCATACCTTCTACTTAAATCATGTAGATGAATGATAAATACATACACATTGGTAGAATCAATCGTTTTGCATCAAGTAGATAAGAGACGTACCATATCCCAGTAGCCTCAAATTTTGATTTCTTGTTAGCTTCATAAACTTACAGTATAAATCAAAACTTCAAAAAATAAGAAATAAAAGAAACCAGTTGAAGATTTATATCATTCTAACAATTGAAAATGGAGTTGGTATAGAAGTTGATTGTTTCGCTATGTGATGTACTATTGAACAATCCATAAAGATAACAATCTCCTTGGCTTTTGTTTTTGGAGTCCTTTAAGCACTTCTTTTGAATTGGACGTTAGAAATAAATTCTCTAAATGTTGTTATGCCATTTTTTTCTTTCCCGTTTCTGTTTCATTTCTAGCTGCAAGAGCTATTTCTTACTATCAGTATATTTCTTCTCTTTTTTGCATTCCTTTTCGTTGAAACACATTTTTATTAAAAACTGAAAGTGAAGGGTTTTGTGCAGATACAACTTAACTTAAACTACCTTTAGATCTTTTTCTTTGTAGCTTCTAATTTTAAGATTTTGATTGTTATATATTAAAATACATGGAAAAGACGATCAAGTATCCTTGTACCGTTTGTTCAAGTTCATAACCAACAACTTCAGGAAGATGGTGATTCTCAGAGATCCTAGATGATTGATATTTACCTTCACTTCATATTTACATAGAGTTTTAATAACAAAGTGCTCATCCATTGTCAAAATAATCAAACGACCAAATTTCCCTGGTGAAGAGACTTCCCTTATTACGTCTTTTGCACAAATTGCCAGCATATACTCAATATGATCAATGTTTTCAAGCTCTCGTAAGCATATAGAACAAAACAACATTTACATATCTATTAGCTCAAAATTTTCTTCTGGAATTTAGGTATTTAGCATAGTACCCTTTTCCAAGGAATGGGTTAATAAGGTTTCACCATTGATGCAACATAATATATACCGCCCTTGATTGAAAATCATAAGGGAAAAAGGGATGTAAAAGCACCTGAAAGCCACAGGACACTAATCGTTCCAATCATAATCAATAATGATGTAATGAGAAATATGTCCAAAATCCTGTTTACAATATCATATCTTATTAATCTGAGCATCTCTGAACTCAAAAGTTGGAATCTCCTTTTGAAGAATGACCATTTCCTGCCCTGAGAAATTCTGACCATGCATCATTTGTCAAACTTACGTAAGCAAAAAAGTTGATTACTTACCAGAACCATTGACAAAAAAGTACCTTGTAAAGGTAACTATTAGATAAATGTATGTATTAATAATTTTCATATTATTAGGTGCACCACTAGACACTTAAAGTGCATGATTATTCACCATAAGTTTTCAGACGTTCTTCTTAATTGCAAAACTATATCCCTTCATAGATCATTATATCTTGAACACAGCAGACACCTCCATACTTGTGAGACCTTTTAATTACAGGAAGCACCTTGGAAAGCATATTAGGTACCAGAATATACCCACTTTCAGCAACGTTTATAAAGCTAGACTCTATGAGCCCTTTTGTATAGTTCTATACTTGGAGATGCTACTGCATATTAGTATATATATACATGATTGTATATGAGTTCAAAGATGTATTTAAATCCTTTTGGGTATATAAGTCAGTGATTTATAATGATATATGCCCTTACATGAACTTAGAGTTCATCGGTATGCAAAATCTTGGAGATTTCTAACATATAAGCTTCTAAGTGTGTAAAACCAAGTCCATTGGATGGATATGAATATAGTGGCTAAGTTAAATGTGTTATAATGCCTTAAAGGGGATTCGACAGGATTTATAGACTTATTGGACACTTAAAAAGCTTAATTGGAAAGTTGATGTACATAAGGGCTTATTTGCCAATTGTCAAAGTCAAAGGACTTAAATGTAATTTTTCAATTCTTGGAGGATCAATATGTAATTTTATAAAGCTAAAGGGCTTCATTATTATTTTCAAAAGTTTGAGGATGAAAATAAAAATAAAAGTTTTGGAGATCCTCAAATTTCAGGCTTAATTGCAAATTTAGAAAAAAGTTTGGCAGGTATAATGGTAATTTCACATAAGTTAAGGGCAAAATGGTAATTTCACATATTTTGGTCAAAGAAGAGTCAATATTCTAGACCCTTCTTCCTATATGGCCGTGCATCCCATTACTAAAGACCTAAAACATTTTTGTTTTAATTAAAAGAAAGGAGAAGAGAGGAGGACAATAACTATTTTTAGCTATCACTAAATCCTACCTTTTTTTTTAATTCTCCATCCCAAATCAAGATGTCCTATGTAATTTTGGTCAAGGAACTCAAATCTATCATTATATTTGAGAAATTCTCAAAGGATTTTAAGATATCACCAAAGGAAGATTTAGGTAAGTTTTGTCTCATCTTTCTCTACATTATGATTTTGAGTTTGGTGTTAAGATATGTTGTTCTCCATTCTTGAATATTGAAAAATGATTTAGATGTATGAAATGAGTCATGGAGAAGCTCCCTTAAGCTAAAACCAAAATGTTCCCTTTTTGGTGAAAGTTTGTGAATTTTTGAATATCTTTTGAAATTGATGGTCTAAATGAATTCTATGGTGTTAATTGTACATGTATAATGGGAATTGATGATGAAAAATGAATAAGATGTATATTAGACAAGGCTTGGTAAAAATGGTGGGAGAAGAATCATATTAATGTAATGAGTTGTGTAATTATGATAAATGTAGATTAAATGAAGGGAATTGGATTGAATGGAGTGGTGAAATGTGTCATTGTATGGGAGTGTTTATTATATAACAAGATAGGAGCATGAATTACTATAATAAAGTCTTGAAAATATGACTTGAAAGTCATGCACATTAGGTATTTAATAAAAATGTCTAAGTGAACTTGGCTTAGGACTTAAGGATTCGAAATGATATACATTGAAAGTGGCTTTCATGTTTACTTAGGGTAAACTTGAATTGTTGCCTAGATTGATAAATAATGGCCTAATGTTCTTTTATAAAAATGTGCTTAATTATGTTTTGAAATGAGTAAGTATTGGATTAAAGGCATTAAATGCCTTAAAAAATGCAAAAGAAAAGCTATTGTGATGTAAGAAGAGTAATGGTTGAATCCTATAGCTTAAAGAGACTATTATTGTGTTTTATACACTTATGTGATGGCGTAAAAATATGAAATTCATGTTAAAGTAGTAAATACATTGCACATTTTTATGTATAAAGGATCGGGAGCTATGAATCAAGGAGCTCATATTGAGGATTGCTGAAGTCAAGGGAGTGTACACCTTCTTTTGATGTGAGTTGGGAAAATCATATCTCTTAAATGGGACTAGAACATCCTAAGACATGCATGATGACTTGTATGTGAATTTTAAATGCATAGTAGAACTGAATCTCAAATAGATGCTAGTATACTTGTGTATTTAATAAATGACATTGTTTTGAAATTAATGTTTTTATTACATATTTTGACCCTGCACTTGAAGTGCAAAAGAATAATGATTTTTTTGAAACTACGTTTTTGAGCAACTTTGCACTTAAAGTGCAAAAGATGACTTTTATTGTATGAAATAATGTTTTCAAATTTACTGATGCATAATTGAGTCATGTATGCTGCGTGTATTTGTTCTCTTTTGGCTTAGAGCCATAGCATGGTTTCATTTTATTAGTTGGACCAATAAATAAAGGCATGGTTCCTTATTTGATTTTTGTACTTAATATATTTGCATATGATTTTTGGGATTGGTGAGGTAATGATTGGCCAATTATGTGCTAGGCATAATAGATTAAGCAACCCTCATACACTTGACACTGGTACATAAAGCTAAGTCCTTATATCGGCATCTTCTATGGCACTTACGAGTGACTCCACACCTAGTGTCTGGACACCGACGAGGTCATCAGCTAGCGTCATGACACTCTTATCGACTGTAGTCCAGACTCATCACGGATGAAAGTCGAGCCAACAACGAGAATCGGTGGGTGTGCACACTAGTTTAGCTGACTAGTGGTAACACACATAATTGTTTTGGCTTATTCTGATATTTATTTTCTAATGAGATTTGATATATATATATGATGTCTTTCTATTTATATGTACTCGAACTGGAACCTATGTTCACTTGATGAGTGATTAATAGGTTAGGCCTATATGGTTCCTAACCAGTATATGCTGAGTTATAGGCTAGGCCTATGTGTTTCTATGTGTTGTATGTTCACCCCATAGGTTAATTATACTGTCTTGTTATGTTTCAAGTTCTATTTGTGACATATGTTTTTCCTACACATTGAGTACATAGTGTACTCACCCCCTCCGCTTTCCAACCATGCAAGTTAATTTAGTGACCTTGAAGCTCTAAGTGGATCGTGCAATCTTTTTGACATTTTTGGGGTATTACTGTATGTGGGTAGTTTCTGTTTGGTACTTTAGTTGCATAATGGCTCATGAGCTATTTTACTATTTTTATTAGATTGGTTATGTTGATATGCTTTATAACTATATAAAATTAACTCTTGACTATTTTGTTGTTATAAAAGACCTTATGTATGAACTTTGATACTGTTGTTGAGAATGCTTTGAGTGAACTTTAAAGTCCTGAAGTTGTGGAAAACTTTTGATGTGAATATAGAAGTGTGTTTAAAATTGTGTGTAGGTATTTGATTGAGTTTTTTGAGATTTTTAAAATACAGCCGTTGTGCTGTCCAAATTTTTCACCAAAAAAAGTGAGATGTTCAATTAGCCTTGTATAGTCAGATTAAGGTTACTATGAGTGTCCTTAACTCAGTTATACGGTAGTTATGGTATCGGGTCGTGATAGCATTAAAGGAGGCTGGAAGACCTAAGAAAATCTTTGTTTTTCAAACTCTCAATGTCCATTGCTTCCAGGAAGTTATAAGATTTTTTACATTCCTATTACTATATTGGCAAGGAGCGTTGTTGTAGAATTGAACCCAAATGTAATCAAATAAACCTGTGGCCAATGCATTTCCTACCCAAGCATCAGGATATGGGCACTGAGGAGCAACTTTCAGGTTCACTTTCTTGCCTTTTTTGTTGTATTTTGATAGGAACTTGGTGAGATTCTCCTAGTAAAATGGTGTGCCTCCTTTAGTGTCCAAGTTCACCCCATCGAAAATAGCATTGCCAAATGGTCGAGACTTGGAGTGCCCACCTAAGAAGTTGTTCTAGATATAAGTTGCAACTGAAGTCTCAAAACTGGAAACAAAAACCAAAAATTCATTTGATATATATCACAAAGTAAGTTAAGATGATATAGCCATAACTAAGAAAAACAGTAATCACCCTAGTTTTGATCTCCTATATTATTATCAAATAACTATTTACATCAGATTATATAAAAATAACCCGACTTTCAAAAGCAAAAGACAAGAATAATGAATTTTCCCCCCTTTTGTCAAATAATAGGACAACCTAAAAGAAATTTTAAAAAAAGAAGAGCCCCTTATGATAAGACAAGACCCACCCGCCATCTTTGTTAAGGAAGAAGTTGAAAAAATTTAGCTTTTCTATTTTTTTGTTTTCTAAAAATCCTCGTATGTTCTTAACGTGGTATTTAAAGACTAATTGAGTTGTCTATAATGGAGCATGTATGGCACTTCCTAATTTTTTTCCAAAAAAGCCTTAAATTGAGCAGATTTATGAAAGTTTAGACCTTTATTGAGCAAGTTATAAGTTTAAATCTTAAACTGATCAAACTCTAAAACATTAGGCCTCAATTTAGGCTTTTAGACTAATAATCATTCCTTCGAATATGGCAAATTGAAAAATATGCTTTTTTTAATCTAATTGAGCTCAACAACATTTCACTTTTGCTTTATATTACTTGGGTATTTACCAGGTGCAATGTCTCCTAAATGTGATAGTTGAATAACCACATCATCATTAGAAAACTGCAAAAAAGCTTCACCTAATTCTAATTTGCTGTTGGACAATTTGCTTCTTTTCCATCTATACCCATGTTCTAAGTAATGAAGATGTCCTGTATAATATATTTTACTTTGTAATCTCATTGAATAAGTTTGATGGTTACACGAAGGACATGCCATATATCCTTTTGTGCTCTACCCAGACAAATTTCCATAAGCTTGAAAATCATTTATAATCCACAAAGCAGCCACATGCATTATCAATGTTTCACCTTGAATAACATCAAAGGTTTCTAACCTAACCTCCTACAGGTCGTTTAAGTCATCAATTAATGGTTGCAAGTATACATCGATGTCTTTACCAGGAGTAATAGGTCTTGGAATAAGTAAAGACAATAACGTCCTTCATACACTTCCATGGAGGTAATTGTATGGCACTAGAATTACCAGCCACATGCTATAAGAAGTACTCATATTATCGAAAGGATTAAATCCATCTAAGGCTAAACCTAGTCAAACATTACAAAAATCTTGTGTAAACCATGGAAACTTTCCATCAAAGTCTTTCCATGCTATTGAATCTACTAGATGACATATAATGTTATCATCAATGTGTTTCTCTTTGTGTGACCCCATATCTATGGTTGTTTTTGTTGATAGAAAAAGCCTTTTTAGTCATGGTTTAATAGGAAAGTATCTCAAGATTTTATGTAGTATATTTTTCCCTCTCTTATCATCCACTCACTACCTTGTTGTAACATAAATGGGACACTCTTCAAGATTTTTACTATCCTTCCAAAATATAGCACAATCATACTTACAAGCATGTATTGATATATATCCTAATCCAAGGTCCTTTAACAATTTCTTTGCATCATAGTAAGATTTGGACAATTTGTGGCCAACAGGTAATGCATCATTGAGCAAGTCAATTAACATGTCAAAAGACTTGTTACTCCACTTATTATAGATCTTCAAATGTGTCAACTTAACAAAAAAAGATAATTGTGAGAAATTCGAGCACCCTGGATATAATTCTTCTTGAGCACCTTTCAATAACTTCCTAAAATTATCTTCTGTAATACTAACAATTATGTTAGGAAAACTAGTTTCATTTATAGTCTCCATCTACTTCCTATAATCCTCTAACATCTTACTAGTCCCATCATCATCACCATCATTATTGGTACTATCATTAACAATTGTACCAACACTTCTACTATAACTTGCTACTTATGTTTGCCATGATAAAGCCATAGAGTATAGAATTTATCTATGCCTTAGATTAGCAAGTGATTATATACCATATTTAGACTGTTGACATTTAAGCAATCTATATATAGATAACGAATATGACATTCATCAACCATTTGATCTTTTACAAATCACATGAAACTCTTAACTTCTTCTAAGTATTCAATGGACCATTTCTAATGACACATCCAACTTTTATCCATCTAGCCATAGAATTAAAAGTAAATAACTAAATTATAAATGCAATGATAACATAATGATAAATCAATAGAAGTTACTATTTCTCCATTAATCAGTACAAGTTCTTAAATTAAGTTTGAATTTAACCAAACATTATGGTATGTGGCATTATTACACCACATGAATTGAGAAAGCAAGTTCTTGATGTGCCTCCTAGGCTCGTGGAATATTTCCCCCAAAAAGCCTTATGGCAGCTATATCACAAGTTTCTAGCCTATATACCATCCTAGGGGTTTATTATGTACAAGATTGTCCATAATTGATTATATATGTTTCATTAATGATTATGACCTGTTGAGTAAGTAATATCATTGTCATATATAGCATTAAGAGGTTGAGGATGCTTTTAATACACTTAAGGAGGCATTAGTATATTCTCTAGTTTTAGCTTTGGCTAACTTAAGTAAAGAAATTGTGATTGAAAGAACATACAAGTAGGAATAGGATGGGAAGTTGTTTTTATGCAAGAAGGCACACCTTGTTGCTTATGTTAGCAATTCATTATCTGAAAAGTAATTGCATTTGTCTAGATATGAAAAATAATTGATGGCTTTTAATAATTGATGGTTGTCAAGCAATAGTCGCATTATTTGATTGGCACGAGGTATACGATGAAAACAAACTATAAAATTTTAAAGTATTTTCTAGAATAAAATATAACTACTACTTTTCAACAACCCTAGTTATCGAAATTAATTAGATTTAACTTCAAAATCATATATAAAAATGGAGTGGATAACACTATTAATGGATTGTCTAGAGTATCACTTTTCAAATGCAAATGGTTAAGGAATTTCATCAAACATCTTACAGACATGAAACATTCATCTCAAAATTCAAATGCAAATGCAAATGGTTAAGGCATTTCATCGAACACCTTACAGACATGAAAAATTCATCCCAGGATTCAAATGCAAATCACGTGTTTTCCCTTTTGCCACTAACATTAACACATTCCATGGTAAATCCATTCACAGACAACCTAAAACTATGCAATGAATGCATATATAATTACAACTTTAAAACTGAATATAACACATTCAAAGCAAGTGAAAGGAACCACAAAACAATCTAGATAAAAAAGACCCACAGCTTACCTCAATGAACAATCAAAATGACGGTAACGAGAGAACACAGTATCATGCAAAACCTAGAGGATAAAACATCATCCAATCAGGAGAAAACGAAGAAAAAATGAGCATGCGGGAGAGTAGGAATGAATGGGGGGCGGGGTCAGGTGTTTGGGATAACACAGAATGTCAAACTACGTCGTTTGTTGTTAAACAAACAGTGTCGTTTTCATTTTTTAAATGATATAATATTTGGTGACACCTTCCAAAAGATGTTGCCAAATGTATGCATAGACCAAATACTTCACAAAAATAAAGGAAATGATGTCTTTTTGACATATTTGTATCAACCTTTTAGCGATGCAATGAACAATTCGTTGGTAAACAAATTTTTCACCGACGAACTTAGAAAAATATTGATGAATTGTTTACACACAGATAACCTTTTCATGATGTTATTACTAATTGGTCGCTAAAGATGATATTTGGTGTCAAATAGGCTATGAGTCACTAAATCATTATATAACATCAAACTTTTAATGACGGTATGGTTCATTCGTCGTCAAATCTTGATACAACGTAAACCTTTTTACAACGTGATGTGTAATATATCACTAAATGTTATATTTAGTGATGAATTGCCTTATTAGTCACAAATCTTTATAATTTTTATATTTTCGAAATTTTTTGGTAATATATGAATTATATAAAATAATATAGAATTTATAAATAGTAAATATACTTTTGTGAGACCATTTATATATTTTCAAATCAAATATTTTAAAAAACATTGACAAGAACAATTAATTTATTATTTCAGATTTTATATTTATATAATTTATCTTTTATAATATAAAATTTTTGGAAAATTTAACTCGACTAAATTGTAATTAGAGTTTTGTCACACCATAAAAATTGTGAAATCATATAGTTTAAAAGGCATTAATAAAAAGAATTAATTTATGTAATAAAATATAATTTTGTATTGTTTGTTTTATAAAATTTTAAAATAACATTGTTGTTTACTAAATTGATGTTTACACTTACAATTATTGTTAATAATATTTAATTTGATTATTAAGAATATCATATTAATATTTAATATTGATTTCCATTGTTTACTATATTGTAATTATCTTTTAATTACATTGCAATAGATATAATTATGTATGGTAATTAATATAATGTTAACTTTATGTCATTACCAAAGGTGAGGCCAAATGGTAATGGCCAACCATTTCACAATGGTTTTTTTAATTGGCAACAAATGGTATATTTATTTCAAATTAATTGAATACGGCATTGTTTTTTAAAAAGAAATGACATCATTTTGTACTAGGTTATTAACACGAAAAGCTAACCTCTTTTCATTTTTGTGTTATCCCTCAACATTTCTCTTTGTTCACCATCCAATAAGCATTGTCCCCCCTCTATTATGGTCGTCATCGATGAAGAAGCGTCATTACCTGTGTTGCTATTGTTCTTCTTTTCTATTTTCAAGCCCTCCTTCTTGTGCCTTGTTTTACTGCTACGTTTAGGAGTTTATTGTGAGTTTTGTGTTCTACTTACAATGGATAGGTTTTTGTTTATGTTTGTGTTCGCAATGTGTATGGTTTGACTTTTTTTCCCACCTTCCATGCTTGTTTGACAAAAAGCCTCCTAACTGTTTGACGAAATGCTTCAATGAACGCTACTTATGTAATTATCTAATTTATGTGCATATTTACATATGATTTTACCACTTATAGTATACAGATGTATCCATCAAAATGTCTTTATTTCAATGTGTAATGTGGTTGTGATTACACATAACAATTAAATGTCAAATGTTTTAAACCAGAAATATGGTCAATTGTGTTTTTGTGTTAGACGTAATAATGAAAACTCAAAATTAACAACCAATTAATCCTTTTCTTAAAGACTAAATCAATTAGCATACACACATTTGAAAAACATATATATAATTGTGTTGGTCAAAACCAACAAGCTAATTATTAAGATAATTTAAAGCTAAATTACAATATTAACATTGCTAGGATGTTGGAAATTCAAATAAGAATTCTTCTATTGACTTTTCATAATTAAAATGTTAACATTAATTTATAACAGAGTGCCGACGTAGCAACTAGTTTCTGACGGTGGAAATGAGCTCCTTTAGAAGGAATGTGGCAAAATTATCCCTAATGAAGAACAAATCAATGCAGAACAAATCACCTCTTTATACACTAATATCCGCTTGCCTTTCATGTCGATCTTCTTCATCAAAGTTCTTAGTATCATCTAAACTACCTCTCTTTCTTTATTATTGGTATCTCATTTTCGGTTATGTGTTGGATCGAAAAAAGAAAGCATGCTATATTTGGAGAACCGATAGATTTCAAAACTTTTTAAAATCATCTTTGTAGCAGAAGCAACATATCCAAATCATCATACCAATCCATACAAGCAACATATGGTATAAGGATAATAATAAGCATAAACAAGATGAAGAGTATTACCGACTCCTTTGCTACAACTTTAATTCCTCGCTGCGCTATCCTCTCCTCTTTTTGTATCCAAAACCTTGTTTTTGAATCTTTTCCTTTGGTAATTTATCTTCTTGTTACTGTTGTATCCTCAACCAATTTGATTTACCTCTTGTTCTTCTAGGACAATTTGGATAGCAAAATCCTTTGGTGGGAAAGGAGAAGAAATGTTTAGAGGAGATTTCCTTAGAAGAAAATGAACAAAAAATGAGACTCTTCTCTTGCAAATTTCGGTTCACTCATGCATGAAAACAAGGAGAGAGTCAAACCATGCAAGAACTCTTTCTTACACACTCAATTTCGGTTATGCATAGTATGGAAGAAGAGAATAGCATCCAATGCATCACTTCTT
>JANVCQ010029140.1:0-11964 GCA_025531925.1 Erythroxylum plowmanianum
ATAATTATAATCACATTATAATTTCTAATTGCATAATAATTATTCCAGGGATTTTATCTTTATGATTAATAATTAAAAACACAAAGATAAAAAATGCCTTTTATTGAATAAAACAAATTTTATACAATCAAATGTACAACTATAATTGGCTGCAAGGGCATAAACCAACAGTAAATAACATAACAAATAAAACAATTTAAAAATGGGAAAGTAAGCATAAGTTATGAACAAGAAAATTCAGAATGATGAGAAGCAGGAAAAGTGAAATATGTGCACGTCCCATACTAACCTAACAAAATTAAGAAAACCTTCTTTTTCAGTTAAATGATTAAAAAACATGAATGGAGCTTGGAAGGCTTTGGAGTGAGGGATTGTAATTCCTTGTATCGCAACAGTAGAATGATCTGAGCATAGTGGCTCCCCACATCATGCAAAAGAATAAGGAAAATAAGTTAACCAATGATTGTTGGCAAGTGCTCTATCAAGTTTCTTTCTTATGAAAAGATACCCTTGCTACCTATTAGACCATGTGAAATGATAACCAGTGTATTTCAATTCAATCACATGAAGTTTATCCACCACCAGTTGAAGTTCTCCCCCTAACCCTTGAAGAATAGCTTTTAAGCCTTGCACTTCATTAGAATTAAGGACACAATTGAGCTCTCCTAACCACAACCTATTTATGTCCTTCTGAGTAGTATAAACAGACTTACATGGCTGAACTCTTTGAAACTCAAAGTTAGAAGCATAAATAATAGAAATTTCAAAATAGCTACAAAGGCCAATAAAGTGTTAGGATAGATGAATAACTTGATCAGTACTCCAAAACCTAGAAATCATAAGCTTATTTGAGTTATAAACAAATATGATTATGCCACTGTAGTGGTCAATATGGTTAGATTCCAAGCTCCGATTAGGCCCTAAAAAATTCAAACAGTGTTGAAGCTTATTGGAATTTATTTTTGTAGATAAGTCTTCACTTAGGTCAAATTGGGTAAATGACTATTATTTAAAGTGCTCTTCCTTCCGGTAGCTGATGGTTGATGAGGAACAATCCTAGGCATTTATACAACTTTTAAAAGGAAGGGATAAGATTTATCCCCATATTAAATCTGTTGTGGGGAATGGTTGTTTTACATCCTTTTGGTATGATAATTGAAATTATTATAGTCCTTTGAATGAAGTACAAAATTTGAGGCTTCTAAAGTCTACATTATCTCTTAGTACTAAGTTAAAGGAGGTTATAAAAGGTGATGGGTGGTTCTGCTTAATAAGGTGTTGATAAACTATCTAACCTATTTCATAGCTACTCCCCCCATCTAAAGGAGGAGGATAATGTGGTATGTCTCCTTCTCCTTAGAACCTTGTCTCTAAGGAACATTTGTATGAAATTGTATGGAAATAAACTTTATCTCCTAAAGCTTCCTTCATTACTTGGCTAGTGGCTTTACTAAGGCTCAAAACGAAAGATGGCTTGCATAGACCATTAGACAAACTATATAGATTGCATTGACTATTAGGCAAATTATGTGTTCTCTGTCACTTAGAAACTGAAAGCATTCCTCATCTATTCTTTCAGTGCCAATTCTCAATGTCAATCCGGAAAACTATCCAACATATGCTGGGTTTAACGTGTCCAGTGATAGGATGGAGTGAAATACTAAGTTAGGCTAATTTATGGATCAAAAAGCTAGACAAAGGATCATCATTTTCCTAAGGACTTCCTTTAATTGTTACATTTATACTTTGTGGAGGGAAAGGAACAATAGAACTTACAGGGGCATTTCACTTGATAAGAAGAAGGTAGGTTATAACACGTTATGCTGGATGAAGGAAATTATTCATGCTAATCAAGGCCATAAATCTGCTAGTGCCTTTATGAGATCAATATGGAATCTATAACCTAAATCTCATCCTGTGACTACTCGAGCATTTGATGCCAAATCTTTTGCATACTCAGATTCTATCTAAAGTAATTGAACTTGGCATAAACAATACCAAGGAAGTCCTTAATATCATAGCTGGATAGAAGAGGAGTTCAGTGGTCGGAGTGGCAAACGGAGGGATAAGTTCTCAAAGAATCCAAGTGGTTCCTTGAATAAGTTTGGGTAAGCCTTATGTTTGAAAGCAATTTATCATATTGACAAGAATCCTCATTCGTCTGATGGATCTTCTTCTAACTGTAAGCATCTCCTCCGAGTTAGGGTTATGAGTCAAACTGGGAAGTTAATAGATTATCATCTGATTATGCAATCTAATACCAGATCATCTTCAAGTTGTAAGAAAAGAAAAGCCTGGCATATGTGGCAGAGAGTAGCTTCTGATGGAGTCTTCGAGTATGAGTTGGTGTTAAAATTCAGAGTGCGTCTTTACTGAAGGAGAACGAAGATGCAGCTGAGGGCGATACTGTATAAGCGGTCAATTGAACCATCGAGAATGTGGAACATGTGTCTTAGCCACCTTATCCCACCTAGCTTTTGATTTCCCTTGAATGGGTTTTATGTTTCTCGGATGAGTAGGGTAATCGCTGGTCTGTAATTTATTTACTTTTCAAAAAAAATATAGTATTTAAAATTAAAAAATGAATAATCAAATTCAAAAATAAAAATACCATTTAAAATTAGAGAAAAAGTTAAAAACATATCAACAAGTGACAGTTTGTTCCTATTTTTATTTAGTTTTATTTTTAAATTTAATAAAAAAGTTTGTTTTTCTTTTTTTGTTTTTGTTTTGTTTTTGTTTTTTCAAGTTTTTAAAAATTATAAAAACCATAAAAATATTTTTTGTTTTATGTTTTTTTAATCTGATTTACTATCAACTAAATATATATGTTTTAATTATATGAGTAATTTATTTTTATTCAATTTTTATAATTAAACTAAATTAATTTTATTTAATAATTATTAATAAATATAATTAAATTTAAAATATATTTCAAATGTATAAATTTAAAATAAAATTTAATTGGCTAATTAAAATACATTTGATATAAATATTAATTTCTAAATAAAAAGTTAATTTTTAATAAAATAAAAATAAATTTTATATAAGAGATTAAAATAATTTTACTTAATTAAAAATAATTTATCTCTAAATTTTATTTAATATCAGTTATAAAAATATAATTTCATTAAAATTAACAAGCAAACATATTTTATTTTTATTTTTTTTTTCATTTTAAAGAAAAGCAAAAACTAGAGAAAAGAAAACAAAAAATCACAATAAAAATAAAAGTCAAATTAAGACAGTTTTTAACTGAATTATTATGCATTTCCATTCTCATTTGTTATTTGAAGTTTGAACAAGATATCAATAAACCTAAAAAAGTGAAACTCAAGACATTGAATGGCAATACAATTATTAGAATTTGCAGTAATTATATTACCTTTTGATGACTTTCCAGTATCTTTGGTTTAACAAGCCATCAAATGGTAATTAAAGTGAGACGTTTTGCGATAATTATATTACCATTTGATGACTTTCCTACGTCTTAATGCTGAACAATGGTAATAAAAGTGAGACTTTCCAACCTCATTTGTTGGATGACCAAGACATCAAATGGTAATATAATTACTTTTGCGCGCATCAAATGGTATTACCATTTGATTTCTTGTTCAACAAAGAAATGAGGTTGGAAAGTCTCACTTGTTCACGTTTATTGATGTCTTTTCAAAACAACAGATGAGCCTTAGGCTGCCACTCGCGAAAGGCTGCCGGGCGAGGAAAGCTCCCGTGACGAGGAAGGTTATGGATGCAAATTCTAAATATTCTAGAGTTGTCGGTGTAAAGAATTATTCACATGTTTTTTAGTTTGATTATCTCAAAAATAGTTAGTTCTTGAGCTATTACAAATAATTAATAATTTGTTTTTAAAATAATTGTTACGAATTTTTCATCCTAATAAAAAAATCATTAGATTACTAGCTAAACAATTACTGCACATTACTGATCTTTTTTTGGATAAGAAACAAAACACACTTCACTCTATTCAGCATACCCTATTAACGCACAATTCTATGTTAGAGTGCTCCTTTTATATCTTGATGTATGTAATCCATAATGATTATTGGAAGTTCCTGGTGAAGATGCAATCCTGAACTAGCTAAAAAAGTTTGAGTAGTCAATCTATCGACACACTGGTTCTCTTCCTGATAAATATGCTAAATTTGCACCTCCCATATTCGACGAATTAACCCTCAGATACTTACCATCAAAGGATTATTGTCAGCTATAACTATATTTGAAAAAGAAAGAACGTTGATTACCTCCAGAGAATGTAGTTCGATGATCACGAGTTGATAACCGAGTGTTCATACCAGCGTTGAACTCGAGTGAACTCCCCATAATTATGCAACCAAAGGCGAGCCCACTCCAATATTCTGGAGGAATCCACCACACCATCGACTTTGGCAGTCTCGAATTAAACCTCCAATTGTGGTAAGGTTAGATCTGTGTTTCACTGCCCTATCAATATTTAGTTTGACTTAACCGTTCATTGGTTTGATTCAGCTCACTAAATTATCTAACGACAGATTCTGTGTTTAAAACACACGACTTTCCACCGCTCTGGCCATATGACGCAATCAATGTAATTCATCATTATTTTATTGCCGTACTAGCCAAACAAAATCTAACTCAAAAATACTTCTATTTCGCCGTTGCCATAAAAACAATACGTTGACTCAAAAAATTGTAGCCCACGGCTGAAGTTAATATGTATATGACTTTCGATTTTTTTTCCCTTAAACTCTACATCCAAGGTAAAAAAGACCTGGTAAAATAAGTACAAACAACAAGTCACTTTTAATTCGTTTTGCTTCTGAATGCAAACCCCATTTTGACCTTTTTCATCTTCATCGTTATCAACTGGCCTAGCCCCAAACTAGCAGTCTATATAAGAGCAGTCAGGTTCTTCACTTGTGGCCACAATAACAGAGTGAATTCAGATTACAATGGCAATCGCACTCGAGATTGTTAGCAGAAAAACAATCAAGCCCTCCTCTCCCACGCCACCTTATCAAAAAATTTACAAGTTTTCTCTTGTGGATAAGTCCCAGCCTTCCGTGTATGCGCCACTACTTTTCTTTTACCCCGGAACTTGTGACACAAATCGCAACGGCAGCGAGCTTGAAATCAACCAAAAGCTTCAGACTACACTATCTGAAACCTTGAAACACTTCTACCCATTTGCAGGCAGGATCAATGGAAACGATTTCATAGAGTGTAACGATCATGGAATAGAATATATTGAGGCCCGAATCAATTGCTCTCTAGCAGAAGTTATCGAAGAGCCTGACTTGGATGGACTAGAACAATTCTTGCCGATATCTGTATTATCCAATGCAGAGACCATCGGTTTTCTCTTACTTGTTCAAGCTACTTTCTTTCAATGCGGTGCTGTGGCACTTTGCCTGTCTGTTTCTCACAAGGTTGGCGATGCAGCCACATATAGCGCATTCATTAATTTCTGGGCAGCTACAGCTTCAAGGTCGAGTGAAGTTATGATCAGTCCTGTATTCATGGGTGCATCTATTTTCCCACCGATAGATTCTTCAATGCCTCAAATGTCATTAGAGTTTGCACAGCAAAAGCCTGTCACGAAAAGGTTTGTGTTCGATGCCTATAAGCTTGCTAAGATCAGGATTAGAACTGCCAACAAAAAGGTGCCACAACCGTCGAGAATAGAAGCTGTCTCAGCCCTTATTTGGAAGTGTGCACTGACAGCTTCAAGATCCAAGTTGGGTTATTCATCCAGGCCATCGGTTTGGGCTCTTTCGGTGAATTTACGTACAAGGCTCGTGCCACCCTTGCCAGAAAACCATGCAGGTAATTATGCTGGAATGTTTCTAGCGAGACTAGAAGGCGATGAGCTAGACTTGCATCTGCATGATCTAGTTTATCGAATAAGGATAGGGAAGAACGAAGTTTTTGAAAGTTACGCAGAAAAGATTCATGGGGATGAAGTTGCTTCTACTTTTGGTGGTTATGTCAAAAGTCTTCTGATGCTGGCCTCAAGTAGTGATGTAGACATGTATGCTTGCACTAGTTGGTGCAAATTTGAGCTCTATGAAGCTAATTTCGGGTTTGGACGTCCAATTTGGTTGAGTATTCCGGGTGCAAAATTTTTAAATAGTATAGTTCTGACTGATACAAAAGATGGTAGTGGAGTAGAAGCGTGGGTGACACTGACAAAAGGAGAAATGGCCTTGATCGAGTCTAACGAGGAGTTGCTTGAATTTGCTGCCGTAAACCCAAGTATAATTCGAGATTGACTTGATTATAAGAAAATAACATAATATGCGACGTTTTATTAATAAAATGTCGTTAAATATGAAGACTTTTTATGACGTTTAAAAAAATATCATGAAAAATTCAAATTTTCATAATATTTTATAAAAACATTGCGAATTTGTAACACTTTTTGTGATGTTTTTTTTAATTAAAACGTCACGAAATAGAAACCGAAAGGTTTGTTAATAAAAAGTCACTATCAACATTTGCCTATTGTTTAATTAATATTTAAAAATAATATTTTCTTCTCGCACGTTCATTTCCCACCATTTTGCTGGTTTCTTCTCTGACATTTCTTCTTCTCTCTACCTTTTTCCCGCTGAAAATTGGTTTCACCCAAAATTGATTCGGCCAAAATTGAGTCGCCCAAAATTGGTTTTCATCCAAAACTTGCTTCGCCCAACTTTGCTTCCAACCTAAGGAATTGCTTCGAACAAATTTGTTCTCCACCTTGATTCTTCTAACCAAAGTTGCATTGATCGATTCCTTCTAGTCAAACATCAGTTACCACCATTACGAAAGGTATTGCACCCTTTTTTTTGGTACAGTAATGTTAATTTTATCAATTTAGTTAATTCATTTATATGCATCTGAAATCTTGAAACTGATTAGAAATCACTAAATTTGGCAAAAAAAATTGTGAAGAAATCTTGAAACATAGGAAATAAGAAATCACTACAATCATAACAACTCTATAATAACAAGACTAAATTCGGATAAGATATTTAAAAAGTAAGAAAGCAATTATTCTAATTAAAATGTTCCTAAATTTGATGTTGACGTTATGTAGGAAACCAAATTATTCTAATTTTAACATGCAACGGTCCCCTTGTTCTGATTTTTGAGATACTTCATATATATTTAATGCCTATTTGGTTGAGTTTTTGAATGATAAATAAGCTTTTTTTTCACCACAAAAGTTGTTTTTAAGAAAAATGAGTCCTTGACTGTAAAATGAAAAAAGCACTTATTTAGTAAATGTAGCTTTTTTGGCAACCAAAATATACTTTTTTTAGAAACTCAAATTTGGAGCTTTTCAAAAAAGCACATTTTTAGATAGATTTTTTATATTAATTATTGAACCTATTTTGTAGTCCCTTTTGTTCTTATGTTTTACACATAATTTTTATAATACTCACAAACTCATCTTCACATTTATTTTGAGATTTATATAATATTATTTGACTTTTTATATGTTTTAATATTTATTTTTATATTAGTTTTACTTATGTTATAATCCATATAAAAGATTTGGTTAGATATATTTTCATTTATGTTTCATATGGTTTAAAATTATATAATAATTAATATATTGTGCTTTGCATATTGTTTAATATACTTTAAATAATATTTATATGCATAAATAATTTTTATTACAAAATAAAATATAGTTAAAATTAATAAAAGTACTTTTTATTTTTATGTTGCCAAACAATCTACTATATGAAACTCTTTCAAAAAAGTTATTTTTTTAATTGACAACAAAACAGTCAACTGACTTTTTAGAAAAACTCTTCTAAGAAAAGCTCTACTGATATAATCTCATCCAAACAAACACTTAGTTAAGTTGCTTTTTATTGCTTGAAGTGCATTTATTACACATGAACAACAAACATAAATTGGATCTTAAAGAGAAAGAAAAACAACAAATAAATACTTGGTTGTCCAGTAAAAATAAGCTGAAAAAACAAATTAGCAAAAAAAAAAAAAGTATTCAATATATAGGTATAAAAGTGCCTCAATATATAGTTACTTTTGGAAGATAGAAACAATATGCATGCAATCTTTGTAGGGGAGATTTCTGCTACTTGATAGTTAGTATTAATTGATGGTTTCTGCAACTTGAAGTTAGTTTTCAATATTATAGTATGGATTGATAGTTAATATTTTGTATTTGTCAGTTTTCCTTTCGTTTTAGTTACCAATTAGTATTGTCTGCATTAAAGATAATCCATGATGTATATAGTTAGTGATCATCTATTGTTAATTGCATATTTTGTTTTAGATGTCTTATATAATGTGTGCATGAGATTTACTGTTTGGAGACAAAACAATTAGGGCCATAGACCTGTCAATTAATGGTTCCTTTTGTGACATTTACTATACTGAACAATATATGTTCATAAGATTTTATACATTTAATTGCTGAAGTTTAGTTTTAATTTATCGCATTTTATGACAGATACTATTTCCAAGTGTGAGGAGGAGAAAGTTGGAGGAGCCATTGGAAAACAAGAAGCATGTATGCTAACTTATAAGTATCAAGTTGTTGGATTGTTAATTGGTTTGCTTGCATTTATACTATAGCTATTGAATTTGCTCTATGAAATGTCATATTTTGCTCTATGCAATTCCACTAAAGTATTAGATAAATAATACAATAAATAAATTGCCAAGAGTTGATGTATAAATTACAGAACTATTGTGTATTAGGTGAATGTATGTTTCTATTTATTAAGACCTTTGATGAACAGTATCAAACTACCTTATTAAGCATATGAGGGAGAGTCTTTGAAAGTGGGAAATTTGTTTTATGATTTTTTTAT
Source organism: Erythroxylum plowmanianum (assembly GCA_025531925.1). Lineage (NCBI taxonomy): Eukaryota > Viridiplantae > Streptophyta > Magnoliopsida > Malpighiales > Erythroxylaceae > Erythroxylum > Erythroxylum plowmanianum. The sequence goes on from JANVCQ010029140.1 coordinate 8,838, forward strand.
GTGCATAAATACCCCATGTGTAGATTTGTTGATGAGTTAAATGAAGTTAAGAGTTATCTCTCAAATACTTTTTCTTGGAGTTTATGATGTGTTTCTTAAGTTTATTATGTGAGTTTGATTTTTGATTACTCTCTCCCTAGTTCTCCATATAGTTTATCAAATAATAATAAAAAATCTACATATTAGAATGTGTAGAGGAAAGCTAATTTTTTTATGGATGTCTTAGCTAGTGTAGTAATACAGACTGCACTGTGGTGCAACAATGTAGCAGTTCCTTATAGATTTTCCATATATTGTAATTGTTTGCTATAAATATTGTGTTTGAGTCTGGTTGATTTGCCACTAACATAACATAATGTTCTCATTCTTATATTTAATTAATAGGTATTTTTTGATCTATGGATAAGAGTTGGATGAACAGTGTTAGGGTTTCTCGTGAATACATTGATGGAGTGAGAATGTTTATGAATTTTGTGGGTGAAAAAAAGGGCAAAGATTGTTAAATTTCATGCCCTTGTCCACGTTGCATGAATTGTTATATGAGGTCTCAGATGAATGTTTTGACCATTTAATGCATTCGACTTGGACCAATCATACATCTGCTGGGTTTTACATGGTGAACTGCTAGAATATAGATTTATCTTTAGGGAAGAAAGGCTTGAAGCTGCAAATGTAAACATTGATGGGACGGGCAATAATATTAATGAAGGTGATGGTGATGAGGAGGAGGATGGCATGCAAGATTTGCTTCATGATGTGGGTATTTTCTTAAATGATTTTCCAATTGATCAGGATGAAAGGAGTCCTCTTATAGGCATCGGAGATTTTATTATGGGTGCCTTTCATGAATTGTTGAGTAAAACAACTTAAGAGTTGTACCCCGGATGTACAAACTTTTCAAAGTTGTCATTTTTAATAAAGTTGCTTCACTTGAAAGTATACAACAAATAGAGCAATAAGTCATTTGACATGTTGCTTGCTCTGCTGAAGGATGTATTACCTAATTGTAAATCTTTACTTAAGTCCTATTATGAAGCAAATCAATTTCTACAGAGCCTAGGTTTGGGTTATGTGTCGATACATGCATGTAAGTATGATTGTTTCACATTTTGGAAAGAGTATGGAGACTCAGAAAGTTATCCCCAGTGTGGAATATCAAGATGGAGAATTAATAATGGCAGGGTTAAGAAGATACCTCATAAAATATTGTGGTACTTTCCATTAACATCCAGATTACAATGATTATTCATGTCAAACAAGACCGTTAAACAAATGACACGGCATAATGATAGGCCTAAAGGTGACAGTAATACCATGGTTCTTCCTTCTGATGGAGAAGCTTGGAAGAGCTTTGATGAGCTATATCTTGAGTTTGCCAAAGAACCACGTAATGTTATACTAGGATTAGCAACAGATGGATTTAATCCACATGGCAATTTGTCACTTTCATATAACGTGTGGCTTATTGTTCTCTTAGCATACAATTTACCCCTTTTGATGTGTATGGATGAGTCATTTTTTATGCTATCGTTGGTTATTCTAGGTCTAAAAGCGGTGGATAAAGACATTGACGTCTATATAAGACCACTAGTAGATGAGTTAAATGAGTTATGGGAGAACGATTTTGATGTTTTTGATGCTTCAAAAGGAGAAAATTTTTGAATGCATGTAGTTTTAATGTGGACTATCAACGACTTTCCAACCTATAGTAATATTTCTGGGTGGAGCACTAAAGCCTATAAGGCATGTCGTGTTTATAACAAGCACACTTCTTTTTGTAAGTTAAGAAGTAAGATTGGTTACTTAGGCTATTGGTTTTTTCTTCCTTAGGATCATCCATGGAGAAAAAGCAAGAAGTTTGATGGTAAGAGTGATCATCGACCTATACCTAACTAATACACTCATATTTTTATATATGTTTAGGACTTAATTCAGAGTCATTTACATCCATTTTATGTTCATCTATGGCTAGTTTATCATGTTTTAGCATTATTCGAGGTTTGTTGACGTAAAATGCATAAATGAAATAAGTAGACTTGAATTGCACTATTTTTGAGTTTCTAGCAGACTTGACCTCTAGTCATTGTGGGATTTTTATCTCGAGATTGGTTTAGTCAAAAATTCTGAAATTTCATACTTAAATTCTTTGCTCATTGATGGATTTTTTTGGGACCAATTGCATATTTTTTAGAGCTGGAATTTAAGATAAATAAATTAACGAAATTCACGTTAGATTTTGGAGCGCCAGAATGACCTATCGACGATGTTTTGGCCATAACTTTTGACTCAGATGGCAAAATCCTGTGATTCAAATCTCATATTGAAGTTACTCAAAGACAAAGATACTGATAAATTTTGAGCTCCTAAATCATTGCCATTTATTTTTTATGCAGTATTGAATTTGACCTTGAAAGATCCATTCCAACCAGCCAAGTGATAGAGATGTTAATAGGAGTTGTTATGAAGAAAAGAAGACAAGGCAGCCTTTATTGACCAGCTCGCTTCACTCACGCAAGAAAACAAGGTGCAGCCTCTCTTCAGCCTCCATTGACAGCCAGGCATACCCTTTTATTCATGCTTACAGCCTCCATTTTCTAAATAAACATGCACTAGCCACCAAAAGAGGAGCCCCACCCACTCTTCTAGCAAGCACTCATGATATCTCCACTAAGATAGGCGTCCATCAAGGTAAGCCTTGATTTTTCAACTCCAACTTATGCATGCAATCTTCCATTCAACAAACCAACAAAACAGCACATGTAAAAGCCAAATCCTTCACTCAATCTCTCCCACCAGCTCTCTCATCATACACACTTCACGCACTTAACAAAAACTCCAGCCAATATTTCCATTTTCACTAACAAAAGCACCATTTCTCCAGTAGCTAAGACACTCTTCATTCCTCCCCAAACTTCCATAGACACGCAAGCTACTTGCTTTCTCTTCACTACACACCAATGTATCAACCTTCATCCCATTTTCTTTAACGAAAATCACAGAAGCCTTCTTTTTATTCATTGCAACACCAACAGCCCTCCAATAATGCTCCAACCTCCATCCTCACACACCCAAGCCTTGAAACCAACACCTCCACTCACCATTCCACCAAGAAGCCTCCACACAACCT
>JANVCQ010029199.1:0-11961 GCA_025531925.1 Erythroxylum plowmanianum
ATGATCAAAGATAAATTTTAATGTATTTGTTTGTGATATTGTGTTGAAATGAGCTTGGAAATGAAGTAGAAGAGTTGGTTTAGGGTTAAGATTGTTTATATTTGAAATATGGGGAGTATATAGATGAACAATGTCGAAAAAATGTCTTCGGAATGAGTTTTTGAAAAAGTTCGCCGTGGCGAACTTCTGACTTCGCAGCTGGGAGTTTCTGATTTCGCCGAGGCGAAATCCATTTTTCTGCACAAAGATGTTTTGGTATTTTGGGCATAAATTTTTGTGTAGATGTCCAAATGAGGTGATTTTTGATTTGGTGTAAACTAGAGACAGTTCTAATTCAGTGTCTAAGAATCTTAATATTTGGATGGAAGTTGATCATAGAATGTTGTCTTAGTATAAGAACATCCCGAAAAAGATTGGGGCTTAACTTTTAAAGTACTAAACCAAATTGAATGATTTTGGTGTCATTAGAAACTTTAGACAATTTGGAATCATCACGACAATGTCACGAAAAGTCTCATTGCACAATGTTTTTTTGAAACGTCATGAAAATGTTACGAAAAGTCACATTGCGTGACGTTTTTTGGAAGCGTCATCAAAATGTCAGGGAAAGTCACATTGCGCGACGTTTACTAGAAATGTCATGAAAATGTCACGAAAAGTCACATTGCGCAATATTTTTTGAAAACGTCATGAAAATGTCACATTGTGCGATGTTTTTTGGAAATGATATGAAAATATCAGGAAAAGTCACATTGCGTGATGTTTTTTAGAAACGTCATGAAAATGTCACGAAACATCCCATTGTGCGATGTTTTCTTTAACGTCATGAAAATGTCACAAAAAGTCACGTTGCGCGATATTTTTTTGAAAATGTCACAAAAATATCACGAAAAGTCATATTGCGTGACGTTTTTTTGAAACGTCATGAAAATGTCACATTGTGCAACCTTTTTTGGAAACGTCATGAAAATGTCACGACATGTCACATTGCGCGATGTTTTTTGGAAACGTTATGAAAATATCAGGAAAAGTCACATTGCACAAGATTTTTTGGAAACGTCATGAAAATGTCATGAAATGTCCCATTGTGCGACGTTTTTTTTAATGTCATGAAAATATCACGAAAAGTCACATTGCGTGACGTTTTTATGAAAATGACATGAAAATATCATGACAAGTCACATTGCGTGATGTTTTTTAGAAACGTCAAGAAAATGTCACGAAATTTCACATTGCGCGACGTTTTTTTTAAACGTCATGAAAATATCACGAAATGTCACATTGAGCGACGTTTTTTGGAAACGTAATGAAAATGTCCCAAAATGTCACATTACGTGACATTTTTTGGAAACATGATGAAAATATCAAGAAAAGTCACATTGCACGATATTTTTTAGAAACGTCATGAAAATGTCACGAAATGTCACATTGCTCGACGTTTTTTTAACGTCATGAAAATGTCACGAAATGTCACATTGAGGTACATTTTTTCGAAACGTCATGAAAATGTCACATTGCGGGATGTTTTTTGGAAGCGTCATCAAAATGTCAGGGAAAGTCACATTGCGCGACGTGTTTTGGAAACGTTATGAAAATGTCACGAAATGTCCTATGCCGCGACGTTTTTTTAACGTCATGAAAATGTCACGAAATGTCACATTACGCGACGTTTTTATAGAAATGTCATGAAAATATCACTGACAGTCACATTGCACGATGTTTTTTAGAAATGTCATGAAAATGTCACGAAATGTCACATTACCCAACATTTTTGGTAAGCGTCATGAAAATGTCACAAAATGTCACATTGCGCTACGATTTTTAGAAACGTCATGAAAATGTCCCGAAATGTCACATTGCGTGACGTTTTTTGGAAACATCATGAAAATATCAAGAAAAGTCACATTGCGCGACGTTTTTTGGAAACATCATGAAAATGTCATATTGCGCGATGTTTTTTTTAAACGTTATGAAAATGTCACAAAATGTCACATTGAGTGACGTTTTTTGAAAACGTCATAAAAATGTCGTGAAATGTCACATTTCGTGATGTTTTTTGAAAACTTCATGAAAATATCACGACAAGTCACATTGCGTGACGTTTTTTGGAAATGTTAAGAAAATGTCACGAAATGTCAACGTCATGAAAATATCCCACAAAAATCACATTATGCGATGCATTTTGGAAACGCCATGAAAATGTCACGAAATGTATCATTGCGTGACGTTTTTTCGAAACGTTAGGAAAATGTCACGAAAAGTCACATTGCGCGACATTTTTTGGAAACGTCATCAAAATGTCAGGGAAAGTCACATTGCGCGACGTGTTTTGGAAAAGTCATGAAAATGTCACGAAACGTCACATTGAGCGACGCTTTTTGGAAACGTCATGAAATTGTCACGAAAAGTCAAATTGCGCGACGCTTTTTGAAAACGTCATGAAAATGTCACAAAAAGTCTCATTGCGAGACCCTTTTTGGAATCGTCATAAAAATGTCACGAAATGTCAACGTCAAAAAAATGTCACAAAAAGTAACATTATGCGACATTTTTCGTCATGAAAATGTCACGAAATGTCACATTGCGTGACATTTTTTGGAAACGTCATGAAAATGTCACGAAATGTCGCATTGCCTTACATTTTTTGGAATCGTCATGAAAATGTCACGAAATGTCCCATTGCGCGATATTTTTTGGAAACGTCATGAAAATGTCACGAAATGTCACATTATGCGATGTTTTTTGGAAACGTCATGAAAATATCAAGAAAATTTACATTGTGCGACGTTTTTCAGAAACGTCATGAAAATATCAGGAAAAGTCACATTGCATGATGTTTTTTAGAAACGTCATGAAAATGTCACAAAATGTCACATTGCGCGATGTTTTTTTTAACGTCATGAAAATGTCACGAAAAGTCACATTGCGCGATGTTTTTTTGGAAACGTCATGAAAATGTCACGAAATGTCACATTGCACGACGTTTTTTGGAAATGTCATGAAATGTCGCATTGCACAATGTTTTTTGGAAACGTCATGAAAATGTCAAGAAATGTCCCATTGCGCGACGTTTTTTGGAAATGTCATCAAAATGTCAGGGAAAGTCACATTGCGCGACGTGATTTGGAAAAATCATGAAAATGTCACGAAAAATTACATTGCGTGATGTTTTTTTAAAATGTCATAAAAATATCACGAAAAGTCACATTGCCCGACGTTTTTTGGAAGCGTCATCAAAATGTCAAGAAAAGTCACATTGCGCGATGTGTTTTGGAAAAGTCATGAAAATGTCACGAAAAGTCACATTGCGCGACGTTTTTTTGAAACGTCATGAAATTGTCACGAAAAGTCAAATTGCGCGACGTTTTTTGAAAACGTCATGAAAATGTCACGAAAAGTCACATTGCGCTTTATTGTGGGGTGGTAAACGTTCCAAAGTAGCGTGGGATGATATGTGCTTACCTAAAAAAGAGGGAGGTTTGGGTCTCAAGCAATGTAAAGTTTGGAACTCTGTTTTGTTGGCCAAAACCCTTTGGAATATTCATGAGGAAGAAGATTCTTTATGGGTCTGTTGGATTCATGCAGTTTAATTACGGGGCACTTCAATATGGGATTGGCAAGTCCGGTCTCGAGACTCAGCCTTAATGAAAAAACTAGCTGCTATTCCTGACACTTTGTTGAGCAAACTAGGTGGTATCACTACAGCAGTTGGAGTATTGCAGCAGAATTGTGTCAATGGTATTTTGTCTTCTCATACAATTTATGACATATTGCGAACTAAGCAACCGAGTCAGCCATGGATGTCTTTAATTTGGAAATGATATATCCCTCCAAAATACTCTTTTATTGCTTGACTTGCATTATGGAATAGACTTCCCACCAAAGACAATCTCATGTTCTTGGAGATGGATCGCACTTGCATTCTCTGTGGCCTTGAAACAGAAATTATCGCTCATCTTTTTTTCTCTTGTGGCTTCACTAAAGATGTATGGGCCACAATTCATCACTGGATGGGTATTACTAGAGAAATGTCCACTATTTTGTGAGTCATTAAATGGATACGCTTGGAATATCATGGTTGCCTTATTCGGTGCAAAGCTGCAAGGTTAGGTCTCCTCTGCACTATCTACTTTATCTGGCAGACCCGAAATGAGATACAAATAGCTGCTGCTACCTATACCCGTATTGATGTTGTGGCAATGATTAAAACCGTGGTGTATAAGTTGCTTTATAAGTTATACCCCCCATAGTTAATCACTTTTTGATTCCTAGTGCTTGATACACAGCCACGTCCCTACTAGTCTTAATTATCTTCGGCTAATCTATCGACCCTTCTAGAGTTTCTTGTTCTTCTACACCTGCTGGACGTTACATGGCCATGCAGTGTATTTCACGTGTAGCCCACGACCATGTTTCTCACCATACCATCTGATGAGGATAGAAGGACCTGACGTTTTGTTTGTGACGTCTTGGCTTATACTAAATTCGCTGGAGTCATTTTTAATTCCCATAGTATAAGGTCTGAGTTACGTACGCTTTTTTATTGCTTTCCCTCGAATATAATACAATATAGGAACTCTTAAACGTTAATTACGGATGTAAGGGAATTTTGGGACTTTTTTGTGTTCTATTTTTGCTGATTGGGGTATGCCCCATAATTGGATATATATAACTCTTTTTTGATAAATACAATTTACATTTTATAAAAAAAAAGTCACATTGCATGACGTTTTTTGGAAACGTCATGAAAATGTCATGAAATGTCACATTGCGAAACGTTTTTTGGAAACGTCATGAAAATGTCATGAAATGTTGCATTGCCTAACATTTTTTGGAATCGTCATGAAAATGTCACAAAATGTCCTATTGCGCGACATTTTTTGGAAACATCATGAAAATGTCACGAAATGTCACATTGCGTGATGTTTTTTTTAACGTCATGAAAATGTCACGAAAAGTCACATTGTGCGATGTTTTTTTGGAAATGTCATGAAAATGTCATAAAAAGTCACATTGCGCGACGTTTTTTTGAAACGTTATGAAAATGTCACGAAATGTCACATTATGCAACGTTTTTTGGAGATGTTATGAAATGGCGCATTGCACGACGTTTTTTGGGAACGTTATGAAAATGTCACGAAATGTCCCATTGCGCGACGTTTTTTGGAAACGTCATCAAAATGTCTCGAAATGTCACATTGCGCGATGTTTTTTGGAAATGTCATGAAAATATCAACAAAAGTCACATTGTGCGACGTTTTTTGGAAACGTCATGAAAATGTCACATTGCGCGACGATTTTTTTAAACGTCATGAAAATGTCACATTGAGCGACGTTTTTTGAAAACGTCATGAAAATGTCACGAAACGTCACATTGCGCGATATTTTTTGAAAACTTCATGAAAATATCATGACAAGCCACATTGCGTGACGTTTTTTGGAAATGTCAAGAAAATGTCACAAAATGTCAACGTCATGAAAATATCCCACAAAAAGTCACATCACGCGATACATTTTGGAAACGCCATGAAAATGTCACGAAATGTCTCATTGCGTGACGTTTTTTCGAAACGTCATGATAATGTCACAAAAAGTCACATTGCACGACTATTTTTGGTAGCGTCATCAAAATGTCAGGGAAAGTCACATTGTACGACGTGTTTTGGAAAAGTCATGAAAAGTCACATTGCGCGACGTTTTTTGGAATTGTCATGAAAAGTCAAAATGAGCCAATTTTTTTATAAACATCATGAGAATGTCACGAAAAGTCACATTGCGCGACCCTTTTTGGAATCGTCATGAAAATGTCACGAAATGTCAACGTCACAAAAATGTCAAGAAAAGTCACATTGCGCGACGTTTCTTGGAAATGTCACGAAATGTCACATTGCGCGACGTTTTTTGGAAACGTCATGAAAATGTCATGAAATGTTGCATTGCCTGATGTTTTTTGGAATCATCATGAAAATGTGACCAAATGTCCCATTGCGCGACATTTTTTGAAAACGTCACGAAAATATCACGAAATGTCACATTGTGCGAAATTTTTTGGAAATGTCATGAAAATATCAAGAAAAGTCACATTGTGCGACATTTTTCAGAAACGTCATGATAATGTCACGAAATGTCCCATTGCGTGACGTTTTTTGGAAACGTCATCAAAATGTCACGAAATGTCACATTGCGCGATGTTTTTTGGAAACGTCATGAAAATATCAGGAAAAGTCACATTGTGCGACATTTTTAGAAACGTCATGATAATGTCACGAAATGTCCCATTGTGTGACGCTTTTTTTAACGTCAAGAAAATGTCACAAAAAGTCACATTGAGTGACGTTTTTATAGAAATGTCATGAAAATATCACGAAAAGTCACATTGCGCGATGTTTTATAGGAACGTCATGAAAATGTCACGAAATATCCCATTGCATGACGTTTTTTTTAAACGTCATGAAAATGTCACGAAAAGTCTCATTGTGCGACATTTTTTGGAAACGCCATGAAAATGTCACGAAAAGTCACGTTGCGCGACGTTTTTTTGAAACATCGTGAAAATGTCACAAAATGTCACATTGCGCAACGTTTTTTGGAAATGTCATGAAATGTCGCATTGCACGACGCTTTTTGGAAACATCATGAAAATATCACGAAATGTTCCATTGCGCGACGTTTTTTGGAAATGTCATCAAAATGTCACGAAATGTCACATTGTGCGATCTTTTTTGCAAACGTCAAGAAAATATTAAAAAAAGTCATATTGAGCGACGTTTTTTGGAAACGTCATGAAAATGTCACGAAATTTCACATTATGCGATCTTTTTTTTAAACGTGATGAAAATGTCACATTGAGCGACATTTTTTGTAAACGTCATGAAAATGTCACGAAACGTCACATTGCGTGATGTTTTTTGGAAACTTTATGAAAATATCACGACAAGCCACATTGCGTGACATTTTTTGGAAATGTCAAAAAAATGTCATGAAATGTCAACGTCATGAAAATATCCCACGAAAAGTCACATTACGCGATGCATTTTGGAAACGCCATGAAAATGTCACGAAATGTCTCAATGCGAGACGTTTTTTCGAAACGTCATGAAAATGTCACGAAAAGTCACATTGCGCAACGTTTTTTGGAAGCGTCATCCAAATGTCAGGGAAAGTCACATTGCGCGACGTGTTTTGGAAAAGTCATGAAAATGTCACGAAAAGTCACATTGCGCGACGATTTTTAGAGACGTCATGAAATTGTCACGAAAAGTCAAATTGTGCGACGTTTTTTGGAAACGTCTTGAAAATGTCACGAAATGTCACATTGCGTGACCCTTTTTGGAATCGACATGAAAATGTCACAAAATGTCAACGTCAGGAAAATTTCACGAAAAGTAACACTGCGCGACGTTTTTTGAAAATGTTATGAAATGTCACATTGCGCGACGTTTTTTGGAAACGTCATGAAAATGTCACGAAATATCGCATTGCTTGACATTTTTTGGAATCGTCATGAAAATGTCACGAAATGTCAGCGTCAAGAAAATGTCACAAAAAATCACATTGCTCGACGTTTTTATGGAAATGTAATGAAAATATCACGAAAAGTCACATTGCGCGATGTTTTTTAGAAACGTCATGAAAATGTAACGAAAAGTCCCATTGCGCGACGTTTTTTTTAAACGTCATGAAAATGTCACGAAAAGTCGCATTGCGCGACATTTTTTTGGAAACATCATGAAAATATCGCGAAATGTCTCATTGCGCGACGTTTTTTTGAAACGTCATGAAAAATCACAAAATGTCAAATTGCACAACGTTTTTTGGAAACATCATGGAAGTGTCACGAAATGTCGCATTGCACGACGATTTTTAGAAACGTCATGAAAATGTCACGAAATGTTCCATTGCGCGACGTTTTTTCGAAACGTCATGAAAATGTCACGAAATGTCACATTGCGCGATGTTTTTTGGAAACGTCAAGAAAATATAAGGAAAAGTCACATTGCGCAACGATTTTTAGAAAAGTCATGAAAATGTCACGAAATGTCCTATTGCGCGACGTTTTTTTTAACTTCACGTAAATGTCACGAAAAATCACATTGCGCGACGTTTTTATGGAATTGTCATGAAAATATCACGAACAGTCACATTGCGCGATGTTTTTTAGAAATGTCATGAAAATGTCACGAAATGTCCTATTCCATGATGTTTTTTTTAAACGTCATAAAAATGTCACAAAAAGTCGCATTGCGAGACATTGTTTTGAAAACGTCATGAAAATATCACGAAAAGTCTCATTGCATGATGTTTTTTTGGAAATGTCATGAAAATACCCCAAAAAGTCACATTGCGCGAAGTTTTTTGGAAACGTCATGAAAATGTCATAAAAAGTCACATTGCACGACATTTTTTGGAAACGTCATTAAAATATCACGAAAAGTCACAATGCGCGACGTTTTTTGGAAACATCTTGAAAATGTCATAAAAAGTCACATTGTGTGAAATTTTTTGGAAACGTCATGAAAATATCAGGAAAAGTCACATTGCGCGACGTTTTTTAGAAACGTCATGAAAATGTCACGAAATGTCACATTGCGCGATCTTTTTTTAAACGTCATAAAAATGTCACGAAATGTCACATTGAGCGATGTTTATTGGAAATATTATGAAAATGTCACGAAATGTCACATTGCACTATATTTTTTGGAAACGTCATGAAAATATCATGACAAGTCACATTGCGCGACGTTTTTTGGAAACGTCATGAAAATGTCACGAAATGTCAACGTCATGAAAATGTCTCGAAATGTGAACGTTATGACAATATTCCATGAAAAGTCACATTGCGGGACGCATTTTGGAAACGTCATGAAAATGTCACGAAAAGTCTCATTGCGCGATATTTTTTGGAAACGTCAAAAAAATGTCACGAAAAGTTACATTGCGCGACATTTTTTGGAAGTGTCATCAAAATGTCAGGGAAAGTCACATTGCGCGACATTTTTTGGAAATATCATGAAAATGTGACAAAAAGTCACATTGCGAGACATTTTTTTGGAAACGTCATGAAAATGTTCCGAAAAGTCACATTACGTGACATTGAAAATGTCACGAAAAGTCACATTGCGCGATGCTTTTTAGAAACGTCATGAAAATGTCACGAAAAGTCACATTGCGTAATGTTTTTTCATATCGTCATGAAAATGTCACGAAATGTCACATTGCGTGACATTTTTCGGAAACGTCAAGAAAATATCAAGAAATGTCACATTGTTCGATGTTTTTTGGAAATGTCATGAAAATGTGTCGAAAAGTCAAATTATGCGATGCTTTTTTAAACGTCATGAAAAATGTCATGAAATGTCACATTGCGGGACATTTTTTGGAAACGTCATGAAAATATCTTATGAAAAGTCACATTGCGCGACGTTTTTTGGAAAGGTTATGAAAATGACACGAAAAGTCACATTGCCCGACATTTTTTGGAAACATCATAAAAATATCACAAAAAGTGACTTTGAGCGACATTTTTTAGAAACGTCATGAAAATGTCATGAAAAGTCACATTACGTGACGTTTTTTGTAAACGTCATGAAAATGTCACAAAATGTCCCATTGCTCGACAATTTTTGGAAATGTCACGAAATGTCACACTTTGAGATGTTTTTTGGAAACATCATGAAAATATTAGAAAAAGTCACATTGTGCAACATTTTTTTGAAACGTCATGAAAATGTCACATTGCTCGACGTTTTTTTAAACGTCTTGAAAATGTCATGAAAAGGCAAATTTGGTGATGTTTTTTAGAAACATGATGAAAATATCACGAAAAATCACATTACGCGACCTTTTTTGGAAACATCATGAAAATGTCATGAAATGCCACATTGAGCGACGTTTTTTAGAAACATCATGAAAATATCACGAAATGTCACATTGCACAATGTTTTTTGGAAACTTCATGGAAACATGACGATAAGTCACATTGCGCGACGTTTTTTGGAAACGTCATGAAAATGTCAAAAATGTGAACGTTATGTAAATGTCTCGAAATGTGAACGTTATGAAAATATTCCAAGAAATGTCGCATTGCGGGACACATTTTGGAAACGTCATGAAAATGTCACAAAAAGTCTCATTGCGCGATATTTTTTGAAAATGTCATGAAAATGTCACGAAAAGTCACATTGCGCAACGTTTTTTGGAAACGTCATGAAAATGTCACGAAAAGTCACATTGCGCGATGTTTTTTAGAAACCTCATGAAAATGTCACGAAAAGTCACATTGCATGATGTTTTTTGGAAGCGTCATGAAAATGTCACAAAAAGTCACATTACACGATGTTTTTATGGAAATGTCATGAAAATATTACAAAAAGTCATATTGCACGACGTTTTTTAGAAATGTCATGAAAATGTCACGAAATGTCCCCTTACGCGACGTTTTTTTAAAAGTCATGAAAATGTCACAAAAAGTTGCATTGCGTAACATTTTTTTGGAAACGTCATGAAAATATCACGAAAAGTCTCATTGCGCGACGTTTTCTGGAAATGTCATGAAAATATCACGAAAAGTCATATTGTGTGATGTTTTTTGGAAACGTCATGAAAATGTCACATTGCACGACATTTTTTGGAAACGTCATTAAAAGTATGACAAAAAGTCACATTGCGCGACGTTTCTTGGAAACATCATGAAAATATAAGAAAAAGTCACATTGCGCGACGTTTTTTGGGAACGTCATGAAAATATCACGAAATGTCACATTACGCGACGTTTTTTGGAAACATCATGAAAATATCAGAAAACGTCACATTGCGCGACTTTTTTTGAAAACGTCATGAAAATGTCACGAAATGTCCCATTACATGACATTTTTTTTAAACGTTATGAAAATGTCACGAAATGTCACATTGAGCGACGTTTTTTGGAAACGTTATGAAAATGTCACGAAACGTCACATTGTGCGATGTTTTTTGAAAACATCATGAAAATGTCACAAAACGTCACATTGCGCAATGTTTTTTGGAAACTTCATGAAAACATCACGACAAGTCACATTGCGTGATGTTTTTTGGAAGCGACATGAAAATGTCAAGAAATGTGAACGTTATGAAAATGTCTCGAAATGTGAACATTATGAAAATATTCCACGAAATGTCGCATTGCGGGACGCATTTGAAACATCATGAAAATGTGACAAAAGTCTCATTGTGTGACATTTTTTGGAATCGTCATGAAAATGTCACGAAAAATCACATTATGCGACATTTTTTGAAAACGTCATGAAAATGTCACAAAAAGTCACATTGTGCGATGCTTTTTAGAAACGTCATGAAAATGTCACGAAACGTCACATTGTGCAATATTTTTTGGAAACTTCATGAAAACATCACGACAAGTCACATTACGCGACATTTTTTGGAAACGTCATGAAAATTTCAAGAAATGTGAAGGTTATGAAAATGTCTTGAAATGTGAACGTTATGAAAATATTCCACGAAATGTCGCATTGCGGGACGCATTCTGGAAACGTCATGAAAATGTCACGAAAAACTCTCATTGCGCGACATTTTTTGGAAACATCATGAAAAGTCACATTGCGCGATGTTTTTTAAAAACGTCATGAAAATGTCACGAAAAGTCACATTGCGCGATGCTTTTTAGAAACGTCATAAAAATGTCACGAAAAGTCACATTGCGCGACGTTTTTTGGAAACATCATGAAAATGTCACAAAAAGTCACATTGCACGATGTTTTTTGAAAACATCATGAAAATGTCACAAAAAGTCACATTACGCGATGTTTTTTAGAAATGTCATGAAAATGTAACGAAAAGTCACATTGCATGACGTTTTTTAAAAACGCCATGAAAATGTCACCAAAAGTCACATTACGCGATGTTTTTTAGAAACGTCATGAAAATGTCACGAAAAGTCACATTGCGCGACATTTTTTGGAAACG
>JANVCQ010029236.1:0-11960 GCA_025531925.1 Erythroxylum plowmanianum
CTTCTTCTTCCAATTATGCCCTTAATGATTGAGAATTGTCCCATTTGCCCTTCCATTTATGCCTTATATCTTTTATACTTCAGTGTCTTGTCAACAGTACCCTTGAACATTCTAACCTAACACTTTCTTCAATTTGGTTTAGTGATTCAAAAGATATACTACAAACATTTTGGGACTGCTCTTGTCCCAAATAATGTACTATGCACAAATTCCATCTAAAATTTAAACATCTTAGGGACTGAATTAGATTCCAAGTTCTTCATACCATTTGTATCACCATGTCTTTAGTTTACCACAAATCAAAAATCATCTCATTTGGAGCTCTACATATAAAGATATCATCAAAATAATGAAATATGTTCAATAGAATAACATCAGTTCATACTATTGAAGAATACATTCATTGTACCCGTTCCACTTTTTCACCCAATCTTTCTGAATTTGATTTAGAGGGCTATGATTTTTGGTATAAATGTATATCAATGTCTTACGAGTCCAATGGTTTGAGAATCAAGTCGTTCGGGTGTCTAAAGAAGGAGTTATGACCATAAGAATCCAATCTGCTTTTGTCCTCAATCATACTGAACCTGTTTCGGGGAAATACCTATAACTTTCTCTAGAAATTTCTGATTAAGGCGTTCTCTGGATGGTTTGAAATAGAATTTTAAGAGATACAACTTTCATGAAGACTTTGAAGACAAATTCTCTCTTCTGCATCTTCTTCCTTCTCACTTTTGTATCTTCTTGCATTGCTTTGTCTTACTTTTGCTTTGTCTTACTTTGCTTTGTCTTACTTTTGCTTCGTCTTATTTTTGCTTCGTCTTACTTTGGCTTCATCTTACTTTTGCTTCGTATTACTTTTGCTTAATCTTATTTTTGCTTCGTCTTACTTTTGCTTCATCTTGCTTTTGGCTTCGTCTTACTTTTACTTCGTCTTACTTTGCTCCGTCTTACTTTTGCTTCGTCTTACTTTGCTTCGTCTTATTTTTGCATCTCCACATATAAAGATCAGAACTTTTGACTTAGATGTCCAAAAATTCCATACTATATACGGTTAGAAAGATAAAAGAAAGATCTACAACTCTCGAGAAGGAAATTTTTCCAAAATATATCTAGATTAATAAAGAGTTTCTCCCGAAGTCAGAACACGAATTTTACATTCAGCTCCCAATGTACTGGACCCAATTCTCATTTCATGACAAATTTTGAGACTCTTAGAGATATAATTGAAATTCTATGTCTTCATACGAAATATATCCATATATCTCTAGGTTAATCCAAACAAATAATCTTCTCATTTGGATAACTAGAGAAAAAGTTATGGCTAACAGACTGAAACATACTCAGTTAACATTTTCCAAATCACTACCAATTTAACATATATTCATATGTAGGCAAGAATTTGCCCAACCACACAATAACTGTAAATACATTACCCACCTATTTTCCTTGCTTATAGGCTTGCTCAGAATGTCCCTTCTCTTTGCAAATAACTTGAGATCTCTAAGACTCTTTCCTGTTGTATCTTTAATATGTGCTTCGTGAGCTGATGTAACTGAAATAGATCTCTTCGACCCCTTAGATTCTTCACCAAATGAAGAGATCCTTGGCTCAAATTGAAGCTTTTCTCTTCCTCTATCTTTTTCTTTACTTGAACAACCTCAAAATCTCTCCTAAAGGCTAAGGAATTTGAAACCCTAACTTTTTTTCTCTTCTTTCTCTCGTTCTCTTATTTTCTTTGTATTTCTCTCTCTTTTTCATGACATTCTCTCTTTCTCTTTCTTTCTCGTTTCATTATTTTCTTCGACTTCCTCCCCATTCACGTTTTTCTTCTTCATTTATAAGCAAGACAACACTTTTTCTTCCAATTATGACCTTAATGATTGAGAATTGTCCCACTTTCCCTTCCATTTATGCCCTATGTCTTTTATACTTAAGTGTCTTACCAAAAATACTCTTGAATATTCTGACATAACATTTTATTCTTGAAGAATTGTCTCATTGTCTTACATTTCTAAGGACAAAAATCATTCAATTCGGCTCAGTGATTCAAAAGATACACTTCAACATTTTTGGACTGCTCTTGTCCAAATCAGTATATTTATGCACAACTTTCATCTGAAATTTAAACCTCTTAGAAATTGAATTAGATTCCATTGTCTCTAGCTTACCATAAATAAAAAATCATCTTATTTGGAGCTCTACTGATGCAGAAATCATCAACATTGAAGCATGTTCAGTGAAATATCTAATTCCTACTCTTCCAATCGATACAGTTACTTGATTCAATCCATCTTTTTCACATCAATACCAAAAGCTCTCAAAATCCATGGAGGGATAGAAAACTAGTGATTCAAGAATCACTTCATTTGGAGGTCGGATAACAAAATTATGGCCGGAAGAATCAAACAAGAATTTGGTCCTCAATCATATTGAATTTATCTTGGGACAAGGGCAAAACTTTCACTAGAGATGTTGGATTAGGATTATCTTGGGACAATTTCGAAAGAGGACTTCAAGATCTACAAATTTCATGAAGACCTTAAAAGCAGATTCTATCGTTTGGACGGTCGAAAATAATCTAGAAGATAGCAAAAAGGCAAAAGAAACTCACTTTGAAATCTACAACAGTGAAGAAGACCTTGAGGTTGGATTTTATCATCTTAATGGTCAAAATGAGCCAGATGGTAGTATCAGACGAAGCCAAAAGAAAAACAGATGAATGGAAAAAGACAGAAGAAGCGAAAAGGCAATAGAATCAAAAGACAGAAAAAGAGAAAAGGCAAAAGAAGCAAAAGACATAAGAAGTTCATAAATAGTAACCTAGAAGAAACAAAAGATAGAAGAAGCGAGTCGACAAAACACAGAGGATAGCAAAAGATAGAAGAAGTTCATAAACAGTAACCCAGAAGAAGTAAAAGACAAAAAAAGCGAATTGACAAAATACAAAAGATAGCAAAAGATAGAAGAAGCTCATAAATAGTAACCCATAAGAAGTTTATGAACAGTAACCCAGAAGAAGTTTATTAAACAGTAACCCAGAAGAAACAAATGACAGAAGAAGTGAGTCGGTAAAACACAGAAAAAGATGCGTAAGCAAAACACAGAAGAAGACAAGTCAGCAAAACACACAAGAAGTAAAACCCAGAAGGAACAAAACCCAGAAGAAGACACGTCAACAAAACACAGAAGAAGACGCGTCAACAAAATACAGAAGAAGTAAAACCCAGAAGGAACAAAACCTAGAAGAAGACACGTCAGCAAAACATAGAATAAGACGTGTCAACAAAACACAAAAGAAGACACGTTAGCATGACACATAAGATAGTAAAACACAAACGATAGCAAAACACAGACGATAGCAAAACACAAATGATAGCAAAACATAGATGATACAAAACACAGAAGGAGATGACGTCATCTCAAAGAAAACCCAGAAGGAGATGACGTTGTCATAGATGAAGCAAAAGACAGAAGAAGCTACTCCTCTCTTGCACATCTTCCCTTATAAGGACCATGACTTTCGGCCTAGAAGTCCAAAAATTCCATACTATATAGCATTGGAAAACTAAAAGAAAAATATACAACTCTTAAGAAGGAAACTTTGTCAAAATCTATCTAGGTCAATTCCAAATTTCCCCTAAAGTCTGAAGATGAATTTTACATTCATCCACCAATGTGCTACACTCAGTCCTCACTTCATGACAAATTTTGAGACTCTTAGAGACAGAATTGAAATTTGATGTCTTCATAAGGGTTACAAACACCAAATGCTCCAATTACTCTATGGTGTTGCCCATTAGGTTTCTCCAATATATCTAGTGGTAGATCATCGTTTAAATTACTAAGAATGGAGGATGTTGAATGAAAAATGCTAATGGTGATTAAAGTTATGACCATTATTGATTTTGTGAGGAAAAGATGATGAGAGAGAGAGAGAGAGAGAGCAAGAGAGAGAGAATAAAGAATAGGATATCAGATCATATTTCCAACTTCGACAAAAGTGATCAAAGAAAGAAGAAATAAACTAGTTATTGGAAAAGGAACTTACTTGAGTAATGATCTTCCTTTTCTGATTGTCACTAAAGAGTCAAGCCCACGAGGAGTCCCCTACCATCTCTGGAATTGAAGAAATTACTTAGAGATTCAAAACCCTAATTTCAAAAAGAGGATAGAGAGGGAGATTCTTACCTGTTTAGAACCTAAGCTCTCATCTTCTTCTTCCGATTTTCACCAAAGATTCAAGCCCACGGAAGAGTCCCCATTCATCTCCAAAATTGAAAAAAATCTTAGAGATTCAAAATGTAGGACCTCGACCTCTCAAGCCTCGCGCCCACCTGCTTGCAGATATTGTCCGCATTAGGTCTTGATATCTAGGGTCCTGCGCCCTCACGATTTTTTTTTTCTAGGACTTCCTAAGAGGTCACCCATCCTGGTACTGCTCTGGCCTTAACACATTTAACTTCGGAGTTCTGATGAGATCCGGTGCGTTAGAGCATGGAAAACACGTCTACAAGGGAGAGGTTTCCACATCCTTATAAGACATGCTTCGTTCTCCTCTCTAACCGATATGGGATATCCCTAAGTATCCATCCCCCCTCAGGAGGCCCAGCGTCCGCGCTGGCATATCACTTGGGTCCTGGCTTTCATACCAATTGTAGGACCTCAGCCTCTCAGGCCTCATGCCCACCCTCTTGCAGATATTGTCCGTTTTGGGCCTCGCACCCTCACGATTTTATTTTTCCATGACTTCCTAGAAGGTCACCTATCCTGTTACTGCTCTGGCCCTAGCACGTTTAACTTCAGAATTCTGATGGGATCCAGTGTGTTAGGGAATGGAAAACGTGTCTACAAGGGAGAGGTTTCCACATCCTTATAAGGTATGCTTCGTTCTCTTCTCCAACCGATATAGGATACCCCTAAGTATCCCTAAATGTAGCGCCTCCTCATTACAGGGCATACATCAGGACGCCTGGAGGTCAGTCCGGCACATAACCTAGGATAAAGGCACGCTACGTTCACTCACTACATTCACTTATTAAGGCATGGTATCATGATTCACTTATGAGCATCAATAGAAAATCACAATATTTTAAAAACTAATTTTTTTCTCATTTCATTACATGAAACTCAAATGTTTACAATGCGTCTTTCAACATTTTCTATACGTACACCATCAAAACCTAATACAAAAGTACTATGTGAAAGAGGAAAAGATACAAAATCTATCTAGTCTGTCCAAAAATCCCAACTGATCGACCTTTGAACCATGACTTCTCTTGCCAATTCACAATCTACACGGTTGGTAGAGCCTCTCAGTAGCTAGAGTTATCCCTCGGTCCTGAAAAGATAACGTTGCAATTTTGGTGAGTTTTGCGAACTCAATGAGGTAACCATCATCGATGGTTCACTCAGTTCATGCAACACTTCATTTCACATAACATACAATCACATTGTTGCATATTTGATCATGTTTCACATTTTCACTTAAGCATAGGCAAATTATGCATGTCAATCAATCAAACATACATAACAAAATGCATATGAAATGATCATGAGACTCTTTTTCAATTGTTACGTTGTTGTGACCAAGTGCCTGAACTATTCCGTATCTATTTTAGATACCAGGCTCATTAATAAAGGTCCTTTATCCACTTGGGGGATACAGGGCTCATTAATAACTGTCCCTTATCCACTTGGGGGATACAGGGCTAATTAAACATTGAACCTGAGGCTTTAAATCACTTTTGAGCTCGAGGCTCATTTTCACTCGTTGAGCTTTAAACTCTGATCGTTGGCTACTCTAGTCCCAACTGCCATTATATTTCATGCATTCATGAATGGAATGCATGTACTACAATCAATCACATTATAAAGCACATAGGTCTTCACATTCACATTTAAGCCGCACTTCAATATACATTCCACATTTCATAGTCACTGGACCTTCTGTCTGGAATCCACAATTAATCACATTCATTTGTCATTCAAAATATAATCTAAGCAAACAAGTAATTAAGTGAGATTGTCTAGGTTACTCACAGTTTGCTCCAGAAGCTATTACCTCAACGTCTGGAAGTGAACGTTCCAATTGCTCCTCTATAACAAGCAATATACACACATATCACAATATGTACAATCATAGGTATTTAATAATGCACATGAATGAAATGAAATATGTACAATACATGTTCATGACAATCCCAGGTATTTAGGCACACACAACCTCTATCTCAACTACAATGTCTCATCCTTTAATTCAAACTCAGAATCTGGATTCAGTTTCACTTTCTCCATAAGCTTCACTATATCAGGATCTTTGCCCTGGACTTTCCTGATTCTGTACTGTAGCATCAGTCTAGTTTCAATGAAGTAATCAAGGCCCTATCCTGCTTCAGATTCAACTCTACAGTCAGAGCTCTCAAGTGAATCAAATTGGGTAACCTCGATAACTGAATTTGAGCTGCACTGATATTAGACTTCCTGCTCAAAGCATCTGCCATAACATTAACTTTCTCGAGGTGGTACTCAATAGTGCAGTCATAATCTTTTAGTAGCACAATTCATCTCCTCTACCTCAAGTTCAACTCCCTCTGACTCAGCAAATACCTCAGACTCTTATGATTAGTGAAGATCTGGAAAGTCTCTCCATACAAATAATGTCTCCAAATCTTTAGAGAAAAAAACACTGCAGCTAGCTCTAAATCATGTACTGGGTAATTTATCTCATGAGGCCTTAATTGTCTCAATGCATAGGGAATCATCTTGCCATGATGCATAAATACACATCCCAATCCTTAATGCGACGCATCATTGTACACCACATATCCTCCAATCCCCGATGGAATAGTCAACACTGGTGCAATAGTCAACTGATGCTTCAGCTCCTCAAAGCTCTTCTGACACTCCTCATTCCATTTGAATGCTACGTTCTTCCTTAAAAATTTTGTCAGAGGGGATGAGATCAGAGAAAACCCCTCAACAAACCTCTGGTAATATCCGGCCAATCCTGGGAAGTTTTGGATCTTTGACACATTTCTTGGAGCTTCCCAATTCATCACTGCCTCTATCTTCTTTGGATCTACCTGTATGCCATCTCCAGTCACTATATGTCCAGAAACACAACTTGATCCAGCCAAAATTCACACTTACTGAATTTGGCAAACAATTGCTTCTCTCTTAAAATCTGTAAGATGAGTCTCAGAAACTCAGCATGCTCATTTTTGCTCTTCGAATGTACCAAGATATCATCAATAAACACAATCACAAATCGATCCAGGTAGGGCTAAAACACCTTATTCATCAGGGCCATAAAAGTTGCTAGAGCATTAGTCAGCCCAAACGGCATCACTAGGAACTTGTAGTGCCCATACTTGCTCCTGAATGCACTCTTAGGTACATCAACCTCTGCTATCTTCAACTGATAATACCCTAACCTCAAGTCCAACTTAATAAACACCTAAGCTCCTTGCAACTGATCAAGTAAATCATTGATTCTAGGCAGTGGGTACTTATTCTTCACTGTCACCCGATTTAGATGCCTATAATCAATGCATAATCTCAAGGTCCCATCTTTCTTCTTCACAAATGGCACTAGAGCTCCCCAAGGTGAAACACTGGGCCTTATAAAGCCCTTTTCCCACAACTCCTACAATTGAGCTTTAAACTCCTTCAGTTCTATAGGTGCCATCCTATATGGATGAATAGATATAGGAGCAGCACCTGGAACTAGATCAATTGTGAACTCTGTCTCTTGATCTGGTGGCAAACCAGGTAACTCATTGGGAAACACATCTAGGAACTCCCTAACCACTGGAATGTCTTGTACACTCTGCTCAGCCCTAGTATCAATGATGTGGGCCAGATAAGCCTCACATCCTCCCTGCATCAGCCTCAATGCACTCATGAAGGATATTATCCTAGCTAGCACTGCTTGACTAATTCCTCTGAATACTACCCTCGACTGACAAGGAGATTCCAGTATTACCTCCTTGGTGTAGCAGTTCATGATGGCCCTATGGGCAGTGAGCCAATCCGTACCTAGGATAACATCTATCTCCCTCAACTGTAATACAATCAGGTCTGCCTTTAACTCTGCTTGATCAATTTGAATCAAGCATCTCTTGCAAACCTCTCCTATAACTGTAGTATTGCCTATTGGCGTACTCACCTCTAATCCATACTATAGTAACTCCCTATCACAATGCAATCTACATGTCAAATGTGGTGCAATAAAGGAGTGTGTGGACCCTAGATCTAACAGTGCAAATGCCTCAAAGTTATGAACAAGAAGCGCACCTGCAACAACATCCGGTGAGTCTTGGGCCTCCTGCCTGGTCATAGCACAGACTTTGGCTTGGGACTGCAGTCGGTTGCCTCGCTTCTCAGTCCTCATGGAAGAACTCCCAGTTCTCCCTCTGCCTCTACCTCGGCCTCTTTATCCAGATCCACTACTTCTGCTCTACTGGACTGTAGTATTACTCCCAGATCGCCCACTAACAGCAGACTGAGTTCCCAATATAGCTGGCCAATCTTTGATCTGGTGGTCCATGGAGCCACATTTAAGGCAAGCTCCTGTCAATCTCCAACACTTGCCGCCATGCCTCCTCTCACAATGCTCACAAATTGGATACTAATTCTGAGCTGAGCCTCTCCCACTGCCAGTATGTGAAAACCTACCCCTCTTCCTAGATCCTAACTGTCTGGATCCACTTGATGATCTGAAGGCTCTATTATGGCACTTACTGAAGCTCCTGCCAGAACTGCCTTGACTCTCACTAGACCTCTTCCCTCTAGACCCTTGCCTAGTCTCAGTTTATTTCTCCCTCATCAGTTGCTCAATTCTAATTGAAGCAGCTCTCAACTCAATAAAAGTACCTAGATCTGACCGCGCCAATCTTGTTATGATCTCCATATTAAGTCCATTCTCAAACCTCCTACACTTGTCTTCTTTTGTAGGGATCAGAGCAGTAGCATAACCCATCAACTCATTAAATTGGACCTCATAATCAGCCACTAACATCTTACCTTGCTTCAATTCTAAGAACTCCTGCATCTTCATGTCCAAATAAATCTTAGGCATGTAGTTGTCTTTGAAGACTCTCAGAAAGTCTTCCCACTTCAATTTGCAAGGCTTGGTGGTACTTCCTGGAACAGTCTTCCACCACTGATATGTTGGGCCCTATAATAGAGACACTGCATAATCGAACCTCTCATCAGACTCACAATCCATCTGGTCAAATACCCTTTCTATCCTCTCCAACCATCCCTCAGCCTCAACAGGGTCTATGCTGCTATAGAAGTCCACAACTCCCTACTTTCGTAGCCTATCATACCTCCTCTTCCTTCTCTCGAAAAGTCTAGGAGGCATCTCCTCAGATCGAGGTATCGAGGACTCTCTATTGACTCCTATCGATCCTTGGTTAGCTGGTTGATCAATTTGATCACCTAGAGTAGATGACCTATAATAAACACTAATCTCAATCATTTTCTGCATTTCTCATGATATTTCATGCTTAATAGTCTATATGCCCCAATAGATGCCAAACCATGCTCTGATACCACCTAAATGTATTGCCTCCTCTTTGCAGGGTATACACCGGGAAGTCCGGAGGTCAGTCCGACACATAACCTAGGATAAGGGCACACTACGTTCACTCACTGCATTCACTTATTAAGGCATGGTATCATTATTCACTTATAAGCATCAATAGAAAATCACAATATTTTAAAAACTAATTTTTTTCTCATTTCATTGCATGAAACTCGAATGTCTACAATGCGTCTTTCAACATTTTCTATATGTATAACATCAAACCTAATACAAAAGTACTATGCGAAAGAGGAAAAGATACAAAATCTATCTAGTCTATCCAAAAATCCCAGCTGACTAACCTTTGAGCCATGACTTCTCTTGCCAATTCACAATCTACACGGTTGGTAGAGCCTCTCAGTAGCTAGAGTTGTCCCTCGATCCTGAAAAGATAACGTTGTAATTTTGATGAGTTTTGCGAACTCAATGAGGTAACCATCATCGATGGTTCATTCAATTAATGCAACACTTCATTTCACATAACATACATTCACATTGTTGCATATTTGATCATGTTTCACATTTTCACTTAAGCATAGGCAAATTATGCATTTCAATCAATCAAACATACATAACAAAATGCATATGAAATGATTAAGAGACTCTTTTCCAATTGTTACATTGTTGTGATCGAGTGCCTGAACTATCCCATATCTATTTTAGATACCGGGCTCATTAATAATTGTCCCTTATCCACTTAGGGGATACAGGGCTTATTAAACATTGAGCCTGAGGCTCTGAATCACTTTTGAGCTAAGGGCTCATTTTCACTCATTGAGCTTTAAGCTCTGATCGTTGGCTACTCTAGTCACAACTGCCATTATATTTCATGCATTCATGAATGGAATGCATGTACCACAATCAATCACATTATAAAGCACATAGGTCTTCACATTCACATTCAAGCCACACTTCAATATACATTCCACATTTCACAGTCATCGGACCTTCTGTCCGGAATCCACAATCAATCACATTCATTTGTCATTCAAAATATAATCTAAGCAAACAAGTAATTAAGTGAGACCATCTAGGTTACTCACAGTTTGCTCCAGAAGCTATTGCCTCGAATTCCCGGCAACGTCTGGAAATGGACGTTCCAATTGCTCCTCTATAACAAGCAATATACACACATATCACAATATGTACAATCATAGGTGTTTAATAATGCACATGACTGAAATAAAATATGTACAATGCATTTTCATGACAATCCCAGGTATTTATCCATCAATTTTGTCACAAAATCATTCTCATGACAAAACTCATCCTTTTCCAAGTCACACTTTCAGATCTACTATTCACAATAAATCAGAAAGTAAAGCTGAAGTAATTTGGTCATAATCTCTTCAAGAAAAGTGTTCCTCTAAGTATTATGATTCCATTGCCACCAAAATCACTCAATTTGGTTCAGTAATTAGGAAGATATACCTCAAACATTTTCAGATTGTTCTTATCCAAAAACAGTGTACTATAGCCAATTTCCATCTAGAAATTGAACATCTTAAAGATCGAATCAAAGTTTAGCTTCTTCATATAAGTTGTATTTCTGTTTCTCTAGTTTACTCCAAATCAAAAATCATCTCAATTGAAATAATACAGGTCCAGATATAATCAAAATACTAAAGTATGCTCAGTAAAAAGAATCCTATTTACACTATTCTAACAGATTCCCACATTTTCATTCAAATTTTATTGAAGAGGTATAAAAATGTGTTAGGAATCTATTGCTTCAAGAATCAAGTCATTTGGAGGTCTAGACAAGAAATTATGGTCAAAAGAAGCAACCATGTTTATGTCCTCACTCCTCATAAACCTATGTTGGCGCGAATGCCATAACTTTCACAAAACATGTTGTATTGATCTCGTGTTTAGACGTTTGAAAATAGAACTTCGAGATCTACAACTTTAATGAAGACCTAGAAGCGATATTTGGCCTTTAAAAGGGTTAAAATCGCGATTTACTGTAGCTATCTCGAGAATGTCCGTTTTCATGTCCGTTTAACAAACATTGTCGGGCTTAAAGGTGCTTTTTCACCTGAGAAGGTCCATTTAATGGAAATCCATATCGATTTAACGGACATGGACTGGCCTGGGGGTGTTTTTTACATTTGAGAAGGTCCGTTTAATGAACCTAATGTCTGTTTAATGAACATATGTGACACAAAACTCCCTCCAAGGCCTCTCCAATGATTCCTACATCCATTCATATATACCCATAATCTTCTCAAATTCACCTTTATAGTACAAAACCAATTCATAACAACTCAAACACCCATTTTATTTCATTAAACTCTCAACTCATTTCATTCATCATATTCAACTACATCTTATCATTCAAACAAAATTTCTATCCTTTCTCCATAAC